>VTPC01089859.1:471709-546280 GCA_011009095.1 Ignelater luminosus | reverse complement strand
TTTTTTGGAAAAACCATACTGGCCGTGGAAAATTGGAAAATTCTGCCATTTTCTTTAACTTTTCTCATGTTTAATCACTCTTAGGTGGCAGTTCTTCTCGCTTTCCATGTAGTCGACATGTTTGGAACAAGTTTTCACTGTTGCAGTGAAAATTGCGGAAAACCCGTGGAAAATCATTAAAAAATTTAAAAAAACGTGTTTCATGTCGATTTCGGGGTGATAGCATGCTGCCACTTCGAAAATAACAACGAAGACATTTAGAAAAAAACTTTTTTTTTTTATTTTCTCACGACCAGGTTGGTTTTTCTGGAAAACTAATATTGGATTCGTAATCAGCGACCAGAAAAACTCCCAAGGGCCCGTATTCGAGTTAAAATTCAAAATTTTCACGAACAAGAAAAATTTTTTTAGAAATTAGGCCAAATTTTCCGTTTTTCCAGGGCTAGGTTTACTTTTCCGAAAAACTAATGCCGGATTCGTGATCACCGACCTTAAAAACATTCTAGAAGCCATTTTTAAGGTAAAATCCACACACATCTCCAGAAAGGGGGTGGTTAAAAGGGTTGATTTCACGATTTGGGGCAGAATGGGGGGCGGGGGGGAGGTTTCAATAGTATGAATGACCTTGGGGTCATATAGATCTCATTGCAAAAGAGAGTTTTTAAATTCGTGCTGAGTGTTTTTTTTTATTCTCCCAGCTAATTGACTGGACTATTTGACATGGAACAAGAAATACAGAATAATATTATTGGGGAAGAAGAGGATAATGATGAAGAGTGGTAGTGTGGGATTGATAACGGTAATGATAATTCAGGGAATGAAAAAACAAACAACGAGGAATTAAATAATGAAGAATCTGACAACGGAAATGCAGCTCAGGAAAACTTAAATAATAACAAAAGAAAAACGACCAATAGTAAAAGAAAGGTAAATATAGAAAGAAAACCTGAGAGGCGAAAAGTATGTAGGTCTCAGATCAAACCAACACATTTCAAGACGTCGAAAGATATAGAAGAGCCTTAGGAGTTACCTGTAAATCATATCCTGTAGAAAATCAAAGGCAAGAATGTGCAATACGGTAACAAAAGATGCAAGATAAGATGTATTTTACAATTTTTGATATAATTTAAATAGGAACGAGAGAAGGGTTTTCATAGACGGACTTGTACTATTAACCAACACAAAAAGAAAAGCAGTAGCTGAGGAACAATCGCGAAGGTCAAATACATATCTGGTGTGCAAAAGTATGTTTCTTGGTATTTGCGAATGGTAAGTTCAGCATTGTAAGCTGAAATCTGGGGAAGGCAATTTGTTTGCAAATAAACAACAACGTAGAATTCCTAAGGAAAATCCAAACGAGAAATTTTTGCATAAATTTCTGAATGACCTACCAAAATTGCCTAGTCTTTACTGCAGGAAGAATACAAACAAGCTATATTTGGAACACAATTTTATGAACTATAGTGATGCTTATGAGATTTACAGCATATACTGTTTGGAGCATAACAACTCTATGTCAAAGAAGACTTTAATAAAGTATGCAAACATTTTAAACATAAGATTATTTAGTCCAGAGAAAGATAGATGTGATGTTTGTGTGCGGTATGAAAGTCAGAATTAAATAAAGAAGAATGGAAGAACCATATGAAAGTAAAAGAAACGTAGGTAAGCAAAAAAATCAAAGGAACGTGTAATTTTAAAACAAAATTATTGTGTCACAATTTTATATTGCATAACCTGATTTCCTGTATGTTTGTTGAACACTGCAAAAATGAGGTAAAATCAAAGCTTACTCTGAATTCTATAATATAGAAGCAGACTATACCTAAAATAGTATTACTCAGAAATTGCCTTTTTAGACTGATAATAATTATTATTTGAATTTTCTTTACTAAAATTATGTAGCAAGTAAGCAGGAATACGATCGATATAAATTGGCTATAGATGGCTGTTTCAGAAATTTTATAAAAATGAAGAAAAAAATCGCGTGATATACAAGCGTTTTTTTAAATAAATGTTTTTTTGCAATAATAATGTAAGACTGATAAAGTTATCTTTTAATTTAATTCATGTATTTCTTCAATTGAATTAGAGAAAATGTAACACAAATAAAAAAGAACTAATTTGCTCCTTTTTTCGTCGGGTCAGCATAAAACAATTGCTGCAAGTAACGGATTGCCAACGGATCGTTATCCCTATCAAATGTTTACCAGAAAATTAACCTAACAAGCTACAGAAACAAGTTAATTTTAGAAAAATGCAGATTTATCAAATATTTGATTTTCGAAACAAATTTCATAATTTTTATAGGTAAAGAATTTTTCAATTGTTATTTCATTGCCAAAACTAACTATGAATTATTTGTTTATGTAATTGTTTATTGTACATTTCTACTTTTATTACTAACATTAAATAAATAAAATTTTTGTTTATTTTTCTTTACTTAATAACTAATTTATGACTTTTTACATTAAACAGAAATATCCATTCTTATTTCATAATTTGTTTATCTGTTCCAGTTTCCTTATTTCATTAATGCGACGCATTCTAAGTCGAAGGGAACTACTGACAATTACCATCACCACCCTTTAGCCGCAAAGCAATTTGATGCCTTAAATAGATTATCTAATTCGATAAGTGGATATTAAGAAGGGTGGCACGTGGACCATATCCGAAAAGCATCTTTATAATCAGAAAATAAATAACCATTACCATCTAATTTTATAGTTTTGACAGTTTTATGATTTTCTGTTTTTACTTACCGTAACTTCACATTCAGCAGGACCTCCGGGGCAATCATTCGTTTGCATTGGGGTGGATGACGTTCTTCTGGTATTGGTATTTAATTCTACTTTGAAACCACCGGCGGGTTCGTCTGTCTCTAATACTGCCGTTAGGTAGGATATATAAGAAGTAGCTAATCTTAGCGTTTTGATCTAAAACCAAACATTATTTTTTAAAATTCAGATACCTATTGAGAAAATTAATTTTGTAACCTACTTTTGATAATTTAGTATCTGCTGGTACATTTGGTATACAGTCTCGTAAGTCGGCATAAGCGTTGTTAATAGATTGAGTTCGTCGTCGTTCTTTTTTATTTGCTGTTGTTCTACGTTTCGCTACTCGAACAAAAGGAACTGGTGTTATTTGACGCACAGAATCTGCTTCGGAAGACACAGGACCTAAATTGTAATAAAAAGATTCATTAAAGTTACTAAAAATCGCTTCACTTGTATTTTGTGTTTTTTAAATCAGCTTTTGTAATTTTTCTATTTTTCAATATCACGTCGATTATAGTATCTTAGGCATATTTTGAACACTTCGAAAAAAAATCAATTAGAAAGCAATCGTGTTAATCAGTAACTACGCTGAACACAATATACGGTGCGCTATATAGGTATACAGGAATTTTGCAAAAATACCTTAATCATCACAAGACTTTAAACTCTACATTTTATGGTTTTATTAGATACAGGCAGCATTTATATTTAGAAAATTGGAGCACATTAATCGAAACTACTTTTCATGTCATACTTGACCTATGTAATGCAAACGTTCTTCTTCAACATGATTCTTGGTCTAATCCAGTGTTTCTCAAGCTGTGATACGCTTTTTCATGAGTGTTCTCGTTCTGGCTTAGACTGTTTGAATTTCTGCTTTCAAAGATCCTAATTTGATAAGTTCAAAAGCGTGAGGATTCATACAAAAATAACATCTTACTATATTTGAAAATTTTTCAGGAACACAAAGAAAAAACCAAGAACCGTGATTGACTGATGTTTAAAACAGCCTGATTGGAACTTAAGTATTTGTTTTTTTTTTGTTTCGGAAGGTACATCATAATACAATTTCAAAACTTTTAAAACATTGGGCGCTTGTATTTCTTGTCAATTTTGATTTGCTCAGTAACATAGAAATATGTTAGGATAATATTTCCTTTTTTCAGTGATAGGTTTGGTAGCTTTTACTTTCCAGTTTGATACTTGTATCAAAAATAAAAAAAATACCAAAGTTGAAAAAAAGAGAAAACATGTCTTAAAAACACATAAAGATGGCAAATATGACTTAAACAAGATATACCATATGCTCAATATGCAATACAAAGATATTTAAGCTAACCAAGATAAAAAAGCTTTTAACTAGGACAAACTTTCGTTTTCAGCAACGTAGTTAAAAAGAAACTTAAAAGATCACGTTACTAAAATTAAAAAAGGTTTCTTTACGGGGTCACATTCATAAAGATACATACTATCCTGCCCAAAAAATGGAATGAAGCACAATTTTAATAAAAACTGCGGTTTACGGTTTTATGCATCATAACTTTAACTGACTTTTTGACTTGCTAAAGGAAATGCTCAACTAATTGGACACAACAGAATATTAAATGTACGACCAAAAGAGGAAAATCATAAGCACAGGTTGAAAGGGGCATAAACACCACGTTCACTGTTTGCACCAACGCTGTCCAAGACGTAGATCGACTACATACCGTTCTGAGAAAATGAATGCCACAATGTACCTTAAAGTACTGCAGAATAAAATGTTGCCTAGTGGGGAAAAAAAGATTTTATTTTCCAGGGTAATAATGCACCTTGCCATAGGGCAAGACTAAATTCTAGATGACCGCAATAAAATTAACAGAACGAACTGGCCAGTGCAGTCCCCTGATCTCAGTCCAATAGAAGACTTATGACAAAAGAGAGCAAGCATTATATCTAAACAAAAGCCCACAGCAAAAATACTTCCATAACGTTTACCTCTATGTTCTAAAATTATCTTTCATTATACACCCCGCGCAAGCTTGACATGTGACTTTTTGATTTTCTTTGATATCCTATATACTTTGATATTGCTTCATTTGTAACTCATTGCCCATTAAGTAGCCTAGCACTATAAGTTCTGGATCTAGTCTTTCTCCATTCATTATGGCATTGACAAAAGAAGTAAGTAAGATTTTAGCATTTTACTTTCGTAAAGTATCTGTTCTGATATGGAAGAGCATAAAACCAACCTTTGTTTGATACCATTTACCATCTATCCTAAACCAGTAATTTTTTCCGCTATACAGAGTGGAGTTTTAAACACCTATTTTCACTTGTAATCTGTACCTTCGTGCTTTCAACAATAAAATGCATAAAAAGCAAAATTTATGCAACTTGAAATAATTACACAGCAGAAGATTTACCAGTTCAAGCTAAGTGGAATGTGATAAGTTTTAAATGGCTTCAACGGATACAGAGCGCTTTATCTAAAAAACTTGGGGGAAACAACGAGTTGCGTTTCTGGATGAAACCATCAAGTTAAAACTTGCATAATAGCTTTTAAAGAGATCAAAAGTCTACAACAAGCAAATGGTTAAATTTCGATTCCTATACTGTTCTATTGTTGCAGTTACGAGTAGTAACGAACCAGGAATAAAAAAATATCAAAATAGACAGACTATCCGTAAAGTTTTTTTGATATTTTTACGGATAACTATGTCTACATATAACGACCGTCTGTAGATATTTAAAACACTCTGTATCTAAGTTGCGTTAAGAGTCTGTAACTTTAAAACAGTAGACAATACACAAAAAGCATCAGAGAATTCATAACAAAAATCCGAAAATATTCAAGGCAGTACTTTGTTTACTGTCAAGCAAAATGTAAAAGTGGCACAATGTAGGCAACCTTTACTGTTAATATTTCTATCAAAATATGAAGTTCTAATATAAATCCTGGAGAGACATATGTGTCATACGAGTTTTACAACAGGAATTTTAACTTAAACTATAAGTTTGGTCAGCCTAAGTCTGATACTTGCCAGACGTGCGATAAGCTGCACAGCAGTATAGCGGCAGAAGAAAACCACGAAACTAAAGCTAAACTAGAAGACGAGAAAGCTCTCCCTACCAAAAAGCTATATGTTAGTTACCCGTTACCCATTAAACAAAAGAACCTTGAGAATGTTTCTTTTTGGCTGATAAGTACGTGCCAAAAATGATAAATGGTATTACGATACTGTAATAAATGCTGTTGGACCAGAAGTATCTTTAGAAGAATCGGATACCGATGACCAGGATGTTGAAGTTGAATTTTTTCTTTTTTGGTTGATAATAACTAATCTGCATTTTGATACATTTGTCGAATTTTAATTTTGCGGCCAAAAACTGACAGCTCCATGTAATAAAAACATTTTTTATAGAAATTGTTACCACAAAAAGAATTATTTTTGTGATTTGTTCACAGATCAACTGTTTTCGTTAAGTGTTTTGCGTGTTATAACTTGCAAAACAGTTTTTTGTCAATACTGTGCAATTTAAAAAATAGAGCTGACCGGTTTTTGCACCAACCCCTGCAATTGCTGTAGGTTCTCATTGCTCCACATATCATAATAGCTCTAGGCGTATAGATGTCGTTAAATAATTTTATAGGTTATAGGTTAAATAAAGAACAATCAATTGTTGATTGGCATTATTTTGTTTCTAATATTATTCTAATTAATAGTTCAAGTGTCAGTTAATATGCTATGAATAATTTTAAGGTTATTACTTTAGCAAGTAAATGCGAATGCAAGGTAATGGGATTAACTACCTCCCCAAGACTTCAAACTGTTTTTTAAAATGCAGTCTGCCTTAAATCACATTAATATAGTGGTACAGCTTTTCATATAAAATTCATTGTTATAATTTGTTAGTTTTATGATTGTAATACAAACTTCAAAGAAATTTAAAGGCGGCTCTCGGGATAAAAACGTACCATTTGCCAAAAGTATTACATAATTTTATGATTCCAGCAACAAGACCTAACCTTACTGTAAAATAATTTCAGAACTTCTTGTAACGGCGTAGGAAGAGATGGGTAAACATTTTAGAGATTCCTTTATGTTTTGAAAAAAAAATTGTCTTTCCAGAGGTCCCGTCCTTTTATTATTAAGCAAAGAAAGTTTTATAAGATTTGTAAACATTTATTCCCTGCCTAACTACGACTTTGATTGTTATGTTAGTACATTCAAATTTTTTGAGAATATCCTACGCTTCCTAGATCCTCCCTTAATGCAAGACTAACTATTGTAAGATGATTATACCTGATCTATATTGTGATGGACAAACTTCATTCGAAGCGAAGGATAAATTAGTATAAGTATGATAAGGATTTCTCCCTACAACACTCGGCGAAGGAGTATCCGATCGTGGACTGCTACTCGTCCAAAAATTTGATTCTTCGCCCGTACACAAACCATTTCCATCTGTAACACATAAAAATACAATAATAATAATTATTATTATTAGGAGTAGTAAAAGTAAACGTGTTGTCAGTTTTAAAGACGAACGAGCTATCAAAGAAGCCAAATGGATATTCAGTAGTTCATATTAACATGTTTCGTTTACACTTTAAGAGCTGTGTTTATTTATAGTGTCATTCTGGTAAGAAAAATAACTCTTTTCGATCTTCCACTTGATGAACGGAATTTATGATGTACTACTGCGTACCTATATTGCACCAATTATCCTCTTATAAAAATGAATTTATTATTAATATAAATAAGAAACTATGAAAAATATTTTTCGAGAAGTTTTCTAGTGTAACCTATAAGAAAACTGGAAGTTGATGACACGATTGTTTAGCAAATAAATTAACATGTGCTATCATTATGAGGAATATTTCCTATTTCAGTACAAAGTTTGCTTATACTACTTTCTTTATTTTAATTCCAAAACATTACCATTCTGTAGCAAAATGGTAATCTTATACCTACCATCACTTTTTATAGAGTGTTGGAGGTTTGGAGAATTTATTAGAAGGTTTTATTAACACTTTATTTTTAAGTGTGGTTAGTTACTACGAAAAACTAACAACGTACTTTTTGCCCGGTCAGGACTAAACATAAATCGCTGCAAAATTACCGGCAAAGGTAACTTTGACAACCCAAAGAATTATAAAAATGACAACTATCTTCTCTTCAGACATTGTGGTGGAGCACTTAGAAAACTGACTATTTGCATTTGGAATCAACTACGGCAGATCTAAGAAGACAAAAGAAAAAAAGGAAACAATAAAAAAGTGCCTTTTCTTAGTAACAGCAAAACATTTACTTTTCGCCTTGCTTTTCATTTGAAAATCAAAGAGAAAAGTCCTGAACATTACAAAGACAAGAGATAACTAAGATACCGAAACGATAGATCTCCTTCTGAAAGTAAGAAGTTAGTATAATTTTCAATTGTTGGAGAAGGCCATAAATTAAATCCATAAACAAAGTGATTAGTATTATTGAAGATATCAACGTGAAATTTACGAATCTCTCTACAACTTTCAAAATTACGATTAGAAAGATTTTTTCTCTCAATAAAATCACAGTTTTCCCATTTTAATTCCCTTACGATCAATTTTAAACATATGAAGTAATAAAGAGTTCCAAAAAGTGTTTTAATTTTAATTTTACTGCTGAATTAAGTAAGAATTTAATTTATGTAGACTGAGAATTATTCAAGAAAAGGTTTTTAACAGTAATAACAAAGAGTAAATTTATTGTAGTCTGAAATAGAGATGATAATAATGATGTAAAATGTACAAGGGGCGGGTTACTTTTGACGTTCGACTGGCGTAATTTAACTCCAAAGTATCAGATTTCGTCTAACTTATTTTAGACAGATCGTCATTAACAGGCTCGCATAGAAATATTATAACCTATTACAACTTACAAATAAGATTAAAACAAAAGCATTTGATGAAATACCCAATGTAATTATCTCGGATTACTATTAAAAAGAGGAATTAACCTGACCATTTACTGTCCCCAAGCTAAATCTACTGAATAAAACAAATTTTCGTCTTATTAACCTCAAATCGCAAAAAAGATTTTTAGAATCACTATATATTAGGTATCAAAGTGTTTTATTAGCTATCATTTCCATATTGATCTCGCGGCATTTAACGACTAAAAAACAAAAAGACAGTTAGGATCCTGCGTATAGAATTTTGGGATCATGAGCGACTTTTGTTGGACATCCTGATACAGTATAGGGCGTCACAACAATGTTTTCCCAGAATTGGTAAATTCTACCATTTATCTTCTTTATAAATAGAAGTCAAGAAAATAATATTTGGTGGTCTCGGAGAGCAATTTATTGAAACGTAGATTCCAATTAACTTGTTTGCTTATCAAGGGTGCTTCATCTAACTGAAATTAGGCAGATGTTCTTTCAATCTTTCATTAAGAAGTTTGCTACCTAAAAATCCGAAAAGCTATTTAGTTTGGTTTCGCTCAAAATCATGGCATGCCAAATTATGTGCGTTACTTTAATATTGTTATTTCTTCAGCATTGGTTAAAATAAATATAACACACTTATACAGCGACCGCCACAAAAAACTTTTGGCACCAATAATTTGTGCATGTTCAAAGACCAAAAACATGCTACTTTGATCTACCAAACCACTTTTTGCTTGGCTTGAGTTGACTAAAATTGAAAATCGTCAGTATTTTCGAAAGTATTCATGTTTCTGATGATGTATTAACATAGCATGAAAGAATATCATCAGTTAAGGCACTTGGTATTAAAAAGCAGTAACTTTTCTGTCAAATTCCAAAAAAGAAACACAATGTTAAGATTTAGTAGTTCTTGTGCAATTTGAGTTTTCGCGAACGTATAAAACAATGTGCCCTGATTTTGAAAATTTTTGGAGCAAAGCTCTTTCATCATTAAATATGTCTTACGATAATTTTCAATTTCTCGACATTCTACTTCTAAAGTCACCAATTAGTGGAATGCCGAGAAATTATCGTAAAATGCTGAATGATGAAAACGCTTGGCAACGAAACTCTTCAAGATCAAGATACATATTGTTTCAAGCGATCTCTCAAGACAAAAATCAATAATCCAACTATCCATAAATGCTGAGTAAACAAAATTCAAATTCAGCATAAATGCTAACATTTTGGCTTTTTCCAAATTTGACAAAAATATTACTTTTCTTTCTATACCAAGTATTTCATTCAGTGAGAAGTCTTTCACACTTGGTTAATTTTACCAGTAAAATTGATACTTTCAAAGATATTGACGATTTTCAATTTTTGGCCATTTCAAAAGCAGACGCACAAATTGTTTGCACAAAGAATTTAAAAAAAATCAAAAATAAAGATTTTTCTCGTTTGGTGCAAACTTTTTGGTAATCACTATATATCCTGAGAGCTGAGAAAACAATCAATTCAACCGTCAAGATCTACTACAACTATAATTGCCGTTCAAAAAACTACCAGCAAAAATCTAGAGTACAAGCAATTTCTTTCCACTTTTTCAAATAACAACGGTACAACCACTTAAAACTAAATCTGCAAAAAAATCAATTAGTACTCAGTGTTTTCCTAGCTATTTTAGTTTCTGATACACCCTACATTTATTTTAAATTTGGGCCACTCTGCACTATTATGAAAGGCTTTTCTGTCGATTCTCGCTTAGACTTTGACGGGTCACTGTACCCAAAATACGACGATTACAAATTGTCCACTTTTAGCTAAAAAAAAAATTAATTCTTTTGGTGGTATCAGAGTTTTTCTCTGATGAAAAGAAACAAAATGCTTAAAATGGCTAAAAACAAATTTTGTTCATCCGCTTGAAACTTACATCTAAAGTATCTATAAATGGGCAATGTACAAATCAATTGATGGGTTTGCAACACTGTTTTTTGTACCGGAAGCGTGCTCAAATTTTAGAAATCACAGTTTATTGTGCTTGTAGCGCTCTATTTTGTACAAAACACTATTTATGACAATTTTCAGAAAAATACTATCTTCAAGATCAATAATTATAACAAGTATTGTATTTCAGATCAGCGCTCAAAGTTCATAAGTTAGATCATCATCATCATCAAGAGTTGTCTGTGTTTCCACAGGTCTTTCCTAGTGACTTCTCTACACTTTCCTTTCCTGTGCTCTCCTCTTCATACCAATATTTCCCTCTCTTTCCTCTTTTAGCTCATCCGTCATCTTTAGCCTTCTCCTCCCTCTTCCTTTCTTTCCTGCTACAAAACTCTCTAAGACGTCTTTCATTAAGCAATCCCTCCTAAGCGAGATACCATGACAAAAGTTTGAATTAATAATAATTTAGAAAAGGACTATTAAAAGAACGAATTACTTCTGTCCGTTTAATGTTTGTTTAGCTTTCACCTGACTAAGAAATATGATATCCGGTGAAAACTTCAAATTGAATGTAGAGTATACTTTTTCACTATTTTATACTAATGCTATTGAGATTATGATACCAAACAGTCTCGATTATTCATACAAAAACTGGATTTTAAAGGCTAGCTGTCTGCTTTTAAAGTATACAGAGTATTCCATTTAGATATCAAAGTGAAATTTAAAAATCGTTCACAGTTCGACTTTTAAATTGCAAAACTATACTGTACAATACTATTTCGTTCGCAAACGCACTTTGCCAGATTTAACTCTTGTAATAGTATACAGTTCAGAATTAAAAATATCGAATCTCGATATATGTAAATTTTAGATCTATGAAAATTTTTCTATTCAGAATTCAATCGATATAATTTTAAGTCTAGAAGAACACTTCAGAAACTGTCTAAAAGCTTGAGTTGACAATTATTGACAACTACGACAGACAGTAGAAGAAGCTGAATAGAAAACTGTAATAAAATCTCCGATGAACAAAATTGCTCAACTGATGATATAGTACATACACGGATGAAGAATGATTAATTGCAAACCGATATCAGCAAAGTGTCATCTTGAATGTAATATGCATTACTCTAGAATTAGAATAAGCACACAACTATGGATGGTATGGTGCATTCCAATCTCTCCTGCCCAAACCAAACCAAAGATTAGAAAATAATGCCAAAGTGTTTTGACTGCGATTGTTAGGACAACTAAGACGACATTCTCGTAAATATCGTTCCCTGCGTATTTCATTTATTTGAAAATATTATTCTGTATTTTTCCTGATGTCCTATATCTATACATTTTAAATTTCAAGAGATTTTCATTTTGTCTAAAAATAATAAATACCTCCCCATGGTATAATGCCACAATTTCTATTATTGATTGAACCAGTGCAAAATAAAGTAATTCTTTGGTATTTTTAGAAATAGTATTTTTAACAAAATAAGATACCTCTTAATTTGAAAATCAAATAATTTATATGGCCTTTAAATGAAAATTTATTGCCAAAATAATACCGAGATATCTAACCTTAACTTTTCTTGATAATAAGGGACATTTACATGAGTTTACATTACTGCAAGAGTGTCTCTATACGGAAAGAATCATTTATTGACCTTAATGAAAAATTAACATCATTCTTATTATAGGTAAATAATACTTTTCCCAAGTCTCTGAACAATATATCAAAGCCAAATCATCAGCAAATGCAAATTTAGATTATAAAAATCATTAATATATATTAGAAATAATAATGGTCCCAAAGTTGAACCTTGCGGTACTAACTTTGGACTTGTCCAACTTTTGTACTCTGTATTCTAATACTGAAATAACATTCACTGAGCCTCTAATATCAGCAGCGTTTAGTTTTTCAAGGGTACCTTCATGAACTATAGAATCAAATTTCAAAATTTTGGAAAATAGTTTCTGAAAAAACAGAATTTTATTGATTTTCTTCGTTGACATTTAAATTGCAAATTATATTTTCAACAGCAGCTTTATTTATATGAAAAAAAAACAAATGAATTTACTAGATTTTGTTTTGGAAAATTTCTTTTGTTATTATTTTACAATTTTTAGCTATTTCTGATCCAGTTTCTACAAAAAACTGAATGTTAATATTTGCAATATCTGTAGTATTAGCATATACCGTATCGCTAACTTTTATTGATTGAATTTCATGAAAGTTATTCATGTTATTACTTAGAAAACTTTCTGCTATATCGACATCATAATAAGAAAATTTAGCATCGTGTATTATTATATCTACTTTTGGTTATTTCGTAGCTTTCTTGGTGTGTTTTAAGCAATTTATAAAGTTTAGAATTAATACGAATAATTTTCGAAAAATGTTAATATTTCCATAAATTCAAAACAGAATAGTTGTAAGGCAATGGTCTATTAGTTGTACTATTAAAGAATTGACATAAAAGTTTTTCCTAAATAGTTTGAATAAATGAATAACAAGAAACTTAAATTGGAACATCTTCAAGGTTCAGACTTCCAGAAACGCCGGGTCAAGCAGTTTTGAAACGTGTCGATCTAACTCTAAAAACAAAATCTTTTTATCATCATTCCTGTGTCAAACCAAAAGGTATTCTGCAAAAGAAAACTTCAGAATCGTCATTTTTCGATTTTTCCTACATTTCAATTATTTGGGGCGAAGACGGCAATGTAGTCTAGATGCATCATCAAATCTAAGCCTGTCTGTTACAGAGAAAATAATGTGAAATCTGTAATTCTTCAAGCTTTACAAAAATAAATAATTGAATTGAAAAAGTATTAAGTAAATGAAACTTTGATGAGTATAAAGATTGTTAAGCTACTACTTGTCTGGCAAACATCAACATGAGCAAATTACATGTAAAAAGTATGTAGATATTTATAAAGTAGAAATATTCTAGCTACCTAATAGGTTTTTTCAAGTAACCCAAATGGCCACACCTATTACTGTGAAAAATCACTGAAAAGAGTAGGTGCTATTGAATAATTATAAACAATAATTAAATAGTAAGGTTAGCAAGCACATAACGCAAAATCTACTCAATTCTAAAATATGAGCAAAAACAAGAAAGTTAAGATTTATATAAAGAGAAGTTTCTAAATTGCCTGAAATGAAATTCTCTTAAAACCAGAAAAGCTAATTATAAGGCAACCAGCAAACTGTAACTATTTAAAATCCAAAAAACTTTCAACTGAAAATTATAATGAATTCAAATTCAAAACAAAGTATAAAATATGCTTTGAACTAATTGTCAGACGGGAAAGCTGATTTCTAGTAAATTTCTTGATATTGTCGAAGCTTGAAGGTTATGTGTTTTGGCTTAATCCAAACTAATCCATGATTTACATTAGGTATTACACAAATACCCAATTACCAATTTATTTTTAGATCGGTTAATATAGCAACAATTTTCAGGGAAAAGGCGCATCAGATTAACTGTATATTGACGCAAAAGCGTACTTTTCGTTCTCAAAAACTTTTTTAATCAATGTTGCATGTAAATTTATTATGCACTGAAAGAATCGTCTCATGAATTTGGTATCGTGATAAAGATTAATTTGTTCAAGTAAATTCTAATAACTTTGCATTTTCTTTAGAATTTTCAAAACTTAATGCTGATCGTGAAACTTTTGAATTTGAATATTTCTATGGTTCAATCAATTTATTGTCAATGCACTATATTTATTATTATTATTTAATTGTCACTTACCTACTAAGTATGCATGATGTGCATAGGATGATTGTGAATTATAAGAATACTGATAAACTTCTTGGTTATTGCTTTGTCTAAACGACATGTTTTTTGAACTTAAAACACGAATTTTCAAAGTTTTACATATAATAGTCCCGAACAGTCTGTTGCACTATTTCTGTTAAACTAAGTTAACCTTATTTACGGATGAAAGAAGAAAATAGAGGCGTGGTGTTATGATGAACATCTACCATTCCTCCATTCCAATGTTTTGGGTGGATCTTCTCCAGGATCCTCCTACGCAGTTAATATAAAAAATACCGCAAAATCAATGTTTGCTGAACTTCCCTATCTCCCTAACAACGTAACTCCTTTATAAAGGCGTCGTTAACTCTCCCTCGCATATCTAAATGCAACGCTTTAGTAATTTTGTTTTGACAAGCTCTTATTTTATTTCATAAACATTTTTTTTATAATGCGGAAATAATTAGACTCGATAAATAAAAATTTGGAATACATCTTGGGAAGATACAATTTAATTAAAAACAATGACAAAAAGTTGGATTAAAATAAGCCGCATTTCCGGTTACAGTTTTCTTAACATAAACAACAATTTATGCAGTAATTTCAATATGAGTCTTTTTATTTACATAAAAAAGACCTGGAAGGTTTATTAAACAAACTAAATTTTTATGAGAAACGTTTATGTTTAATTTTTCTTTAAATAACATATGTTTCAGCAAATTATATCCATATGTTAAAATAATAGAGACCTAATTAAATCTTCCTACTTTTATAATTCTGGAAAATTACTGAAAAGATAATTCAATTTAAAAACAAGAAGAAATGTCAACAAAAATTATATAATTTAAAAATGAATAAACTTTGATTTGATCGATAAAATCAAAATGTTATGTAACAACCAACATAAAAGAATCATAAAACTATAAAACTAAAAATAAAACGTAGTTTGTTGCAGATTCGATTTGGGGAAAATATAATATTAAGTTATTTTGATTTTTCTTTTTCTGTCATCGATATGCTTTTGTCTTCGTAAAAAAACGTAGTCTAGAAACGAATTCGAAGTAATTGTGCGTAATGTATACAGGGTGTGATAGCTTTCAGTAATTACAACATTTAGACATAAAGAGATTAAGAATGAGAAATCCCTTCAATTACTTTTTTTTATATTTTTCTGCCAATATTTCCTGAATCTGTTTAAATAGCTTTGTTGTGTTCTTCCAGGACCAGGAGAATTTCTACCAAAAGGTGTACTGATGTACACTTGCTTTATTATCATAATACAGAGCAAGTCTACATGATCCAAAAGAAAAAGGCCTCAAAAACATTTCTAAACCCCAACTCGTGTACCTTGCACCCTTTAACGTCCACTAATTTGTTTGATTTTAATAAACGGTAAGCCTTTTTTCCTAAACTGTTGCTACATAGATGATATCTGCGGTTCAGAGATCAAACCAACAAGTCAAAACTAAAAATATTGATAATAGGAGTTCTCTTGAGTAATGTTTCAGGTCCATGTTTCAGGTTCAGAAGAGTTATATAAATTTATATCCTATAGTGAGCTGTTTCTAAGATTTCTTGTTTTCTCAAAATCTTGAAACACTAAAATATTTAGGAAACAATGGTATAGAGGGGCATTAAAACAGGCCAAAAGATCGTTAAATGAAGAATTGATAGTGTATGCTTTAACAACAGTCATAAATGACCCGTTTTTTTTCAGAACCTTTAAAACTATAGTGATTTCAATACCAAGACCTCAAAATACCAATGAACTAACCACAGATCAATATCTCTGGTTTCAGTAGTGGTTAAAATAGTTGAGAAATGCTTAGATAAACAAATAATTGATTACATTAAAGGAAACCAATTGTTTTCTATACACCAACATGGTAAACACAGTAAATGCAATCTTAGAGATAACATTATTAGCTTTTGGAAATAATGAAGTTTATCATCAGAAGCCAAAATTCGTGTTGGGTCCTCTTCTTTTTCTGGTTTTTGTAAACGACTTGAAAACTTGTTCAAGTGGGCGTGATTTTACATGCATGCAACATCATTATCTTAGATATTGTATATCTTAACCATTTGGATCTGATCTAGCTAGCTTTCCTTTTAATTCATAATATTTTTTGACTGCTGCTTGGAATTCCATCGTCGCCATCATATGTTGATAGCATTTTATCGTATATATCTTCTGACTGATATATCTCTTTTCATCTTGTTTTAACTTGATTTGAATCATATGGAATCTTGTCTTTTTTGGATACCCAGCAACCTGGAGAACCTGGAAGTCTTAAAATAATCAAGGAACTTGTTTATACAATAAAGAAGTCAGAAGATAATCGGGAAGTTTGTCCAAAAACAAAAAATTGCATTTTTTGCGTTTTTAATGTCAAATACAGCATTAGACTGATGGAAAACTCGAAAAAGTTAAGAAATGTTTTCCAGCTTCTTTTAAGTACTTTTTCTTTATTGAATTCCTGTGGGTTATCGAAACATCTAAATCTTACATTCTGAGTTCATTTTTGTCTTACTTAAAGTTATAAAGCGAGGTTGAGATTCATCCTGTATATCTTTTAATTAAATGCTGGTTAATGTAGACCAATTATAGCCTATTTGACTGAATGGCACATTTGTGAAGAAGAGTAATTTCTTTTCAACCGATCATATTATTTGAACTTTTTTCATGGCATTTTATAATTTTATTGATGCATATATAAGATAGTAGATGCTGTTTATTAGTGTAAAATGACAGATATTTGTGCATTTGCCAGGAAATAAATACTTGAGCAATGATTAGCTTTAAATATCTTTTAATTGACACTAATTTCTGAATCTAAATATTATTAACAGAAGAAAAATATAATTTTTAAAACATACTTACTTAAAAATGGTCTCTTTGATTATGAAATAAAGAATAGTAACAATTCTTTTGTTCTAATTTATAATTAATTAGTCTTATGTTTTAAATTTTTATTTTTATAAAATCTATCAATACCTATAAGGTAATTATAGACCCTAATAGCGTAAGACAGAAATTTCCTCTTTCTCTCTGTACCACGTCACATTTTATATCTAGACAGAAACCAGGCGTTCCGTAATCAACAAAGTAAGCGCTTCTATTCAGGATACATCATCTCAATTTCAGCTTAATGTAGTAGGTATGTGTTTCATTCTTCTTATATATGATTTACAAAAAAATATATATTTCTTTATTGTAGCAATAATTTTTTTTTGTAAAAAAGATTATTTAGAGGTCTTTGAGAAACTAAATATGTCACAATAGCTTATCTCATTTACTAATAGAACTTGACTTAAGTAATACATAAAAAACTATTAAGATATCTAGATATTGTAAATTGTGCTGCATTCTAAATCAAAAATATTTCTTACACGCAGATTGCTTTACTAAGTAATGCATAAGAACGAGAGAAGAAATGTTACCGTACGACAATTTTTACATAGAGGCATTATTTTATCTATAAGCTCTTGAGTGTATGGTTGTGAGAACGCTTCTGGTGCCATGTGTTATACCTACACGTGTGGCGCCAACTCTGTCTGTCCATCGAGACATCCTGCAAAATTAGTTTAACATATATTTGACCAAATTTATTACCTATTAGTCAATATTTGCCACTCAAAAAAAAAAGCTCTCGATTCTAAACCCATACTTTTCATTTCTACAGAGAAACTTGTGCTTGCTGTAATAGATCACTGCAAGGTCAGTGTACTTTTAGGATTTTATGGCTAAAAGCTGTAAGATTGTACGGAAAAAACCAAAATTCGGTTTTAAAATAATTTAAGAGGACGAAGGGGCAATAAAGTTAGGGACCTTGCTAGTTGAAAAGACCCTTCAATTGTTTGGTTCATTATAATTCTGAACTACACTTGAAAAATATAAATCGTAACTTCAAAAATCATTGGCGTACTTACGCAAATTTCCTACAGAGGCAACATAAATATGTCAAAAGGCAGCAATAATGTTATTTTTATTTATCCTTGTATCTATATATTATTGTATGACCCAGGAACAAAGAAAAATAAATTTAGAATACAAATAAAATAGTAAAAAAAAACTGCAAATCACAACACCGCGTATGCTTACACCGTATGGATATCTATACGCTGATGCTTACGGATGACACTGCTTTTTCAACAACGCAAAATCGCGGAAAACACACTGCGCATGTCTTATAATGACAAGTTGATGTGAATCTTGGCACAAACTTTATCTACGGAGTATACGAGGGCTGTTTGACGGAAGCGTGACTTTCCGCTAGATGGCGCTGATATCGGTAAATCGAAAACATTAGCATATACGTCAGTCTTTTAGAGGCTTAACCTCCAAATTTCATGTCAATCTGTGAAATAGTATACATTTGACAGTTATAGAAATCAATTAAGTTTGTGCTATTTTGTAAATATGGAAAAACGTGAATTTCGTGTTTTAATTAAACATTATTTTTTACGTGGAAAAACAGTGAAAGAAACTGAGGAGAAATTACGGAAATATTACGGTGAATCTGCTCCATCGCATGGAATGGTTTCCAAGTGGTTTAATTCATTTAAAACTGGCCGTATGAGCACTGAAGATGGTGAACGCTCCGGGCCCTTACAAACGGTCACTACTAAGGAAATCGTTGACAAAATCCATAATATGGTAATGGCTGATCGACGTTTGAAAGTGCGCGAGATAGTTGATGCTGTTGGCATCTCAATCGAACGGGTGCATAATATTTTACACGAACATTTGCATATGAAAAAGGTATCAGCAAGATGGGTGCCGCGATTACTCACAGTGGACCAAATGAGAATTCGTGTTCAACTTTCAAATCAATGTTTGGTCATGTTACAACGTAATCCAGTTGAGTTTTTTCGCCGATATGTGACTGTTGACGAAACCTGGATCCACCACCACACCCCTGAGACAAAGGAACAGTCGAAACAGTGGATTTCACCAGACGAACGTGCACCAAAGAAGACTAAAATTGGTCACTCGGCTAATAAGGTTATGGCGACTATTTTTTGGGATTCTAAAGGCATAATCCATATTGACTATTTGGAAAGGGGTAAAACAATAACTGGCCAATATTATGCTGATTTATTGACCCGTTTTCATGTTATCTTAAAGAAGAAACGCCCACATTTGGCACGTAAGAAAGTGCTCTTTCATCACGACAACGCCCCATCTCATTCATCCGCAATTGCGACCGCTAAATTGGTACAATTACGCTACGAATTGCTTCCCCATCCACCATACTCACCGGATCTGGCCCCAAGCGACTTTTTTTTATTTCCGAATTTGAAAAAATTTCTCGCAGGAAAAAAATTCACATCAAATGCAGAGGTTATTGCTGCAACGGAGGCCTATTTTAACGAGTTGCCAAAAGAACATTTCTCAGACGGCTTAAAGAAATTGGAAAGTCGTTGGACTAAGTGTGTAGCACTTGAAGGGAACTATGTTGAAAAATAATAAAAAAAATCTAGGCTAAACCTGTTTTTTATTGAAATGTCACACTTCCGTCAAACAGCCCTCGTATATGATCTAAGGTTTTTACTAAACTAAACAAACTTGCTAATATCGTTAACTGTAGAACATTTAAACATTTCCCCACATACCTTAACAAATCTTACTCATAATCATAAAATCGTATTGAAACAACATCAACATTCTAAAATATTTTTAAAACCAAGTAGTGTACGAGGGTGGTCTGAAAAGTTTCCGACCTCAACGTGAAGATGGCAGCACTCGTAAATAAAAGCTACTGAATTTCGTTGTTCATCTGTTGACAGTTACTCACCAAAGTTTCAGCCATTTTGGATGCGCAGTTTTTATGTAACAGTCGTTTGAGTGAGTTGATGTGAGTTTTTTTGTGAAAATGGACAAAATCGAGTATCGAGCTGTCATTAAATATTTGTTTTTGAAAGGCAATACGCCTTCGCAAATAAAAGATGAGTTGGATTCTGTGTATGGGGACTCTGCACCATCATTTACCACAGTGAAATTTTGGGCTGCTGAATTTAAACGTGGCCGTAAGAGCTTGGGAGACGATGAACGTTCGGGACGTCTAAAAACTGCAACTACCGACGAAAACATCGCCAAAGTTCACCAAATGGTGCTAGACGACCGCCGAATTAAAGTGAGAGAGATAGCAGAGGTTATGAACATGTCAAAAGAACGTGTTTGTCACATGTTAAATCAACATTTAGGCATTAGAAAGCTGTCCGCGCGTTGGGTGCCGCGTTTGCTCACGTTAGACCAAAAACGTGTTCGAATGAATATTTCCAACGCTCTTTTGGCGCAGTTTAGGCGAAATAAATCCGAGTTTTGGCGCCGATTAATTACTGTAGATGAAACTTGGATTTTCGTATCAATTCTTTGTATACACAAGACAAGAGAATCGCACTTGTCTGGTTTTGTCTAAAGACTTCTTGAAGTTTCTATTGACCGGGAACTAGCTACTCAGATACTGACAACGGTGCTGGAGCAACGTACGTATGTAATCCAAAAAATAAAATGGGCAGGTTCAAGAAAAATAGTAAATTAATTTGATAATCTTGTATTGTTGCATAGGGACAGGTGGGACACATTTTGAATTTCCCTCTTTAACCCTTTGTTGCTTGACAATAGAATTTTTGCTAAAAAATCGAAATATTTCTGTTTTTGTGTTCTAATCACTTTCAATATGTTTTACTGATAATGAAAACAATTTTCAAATTTTTTTTCTCAAAATTCCAGAACCGGTACTTTGAAGTACCATCAGGCTATTTGTGGTATACTTACCAGGTATATTGGCTTATTAAGATAGCATAATAAAATTAGAAATAAATTGCTCTGTTTAACTCAAAACATTTATTATCCTCAGTTACAAATTTATGTCATGAAACAAAGCAAAACAATTTTTACTTTCATTACAGCAAAGAAATATATTACAAATACTACATACAGAGTGTGGTCTTGATTGAACTTTATTGGCACTCCATACCTCGCATCTGCCACGTTTGATTGTATACTTGACCCAATGACATCGTCGAGTACTAATTCTAACATCTTTGGGAACTGAATAAGAATAGATCCTGTACCACTTCTGGTGCAGTGATATCTTTTTGTTTTCTTTTGACAGTAACGGTACTGCTTCCATGGAAATTACTAATAAACTATACAATTCTATTACGTATCTTTCTATTTCCATTCACTGATGTCCATAGATGAAAAAGGATAATCGTAGTCTTCTTGTTTCATGCTCTTATTATTTTGCGTTTGGCAGGCCTATTTTGATAGGGCGAATCGTTCCGCATGCCAGTGTGTTTTCAGTTTTTAATTTTTCCATAAGATCCACAGACAAAAAGAAGTTTCCACGAAACACCTTTGCGATTCTTACCCCACTCGTTCTCAGTTAATTTCAATACAACTCTTTTTCTTAAATTATATTCTTCAAATTTTTCCTGTACCACTTCATTTTTCCCTTGATAAATCTCAAATTTTTTGAATGCATCAATGATAATCTGATAAAGCCCAAACTTTGTACCCTGTTTTGATATGTTTGAAAGGATTGTACTGTTTGAGAAATTAGAAATAATTGTAGACTCATCTACTGAAAGCCGGAAGCTACCTTTATAGTATTTAGAGCAGGTTTCATTTAGAGCATCAATTTGTCTTTGTAATCAATGGGAATTGCAGAATTGTCATTAATATGTAAATTACTTAGGATGGCATCAAACCTGTCTTTTGGGATAGATGACAACACTATTTGATCAGTTGCAGTTGATCAATAGTTCCTTCAATTTGGAAGTTTGTGGTATCCCATAAAAATATTAATACCAATGAAGGTAAGTACTAACTGTTTTTCTACAGATAAAAAGTATGTGAGGAAAACTCAATGGATGAGCAACTTATTTCTCAAGCAATCAATGAGGTTATTAATAATAAAACCCCTATCAGATCCGCTGTTGCACTGTTTGAATAAGCAGATCTGCATTGCATTTTAGATTGAAGAAGGAGCTTGCTAGAAAAACTAGCGATGACTCGGGAAACGAAGACGTTGACGTAGAAACAAAGCATTTTTCATAATATGGTTCTAGACAGGTTTTCAGTATGGAACAAGAAAATAAATTAGTAGATTATTTGAAAACCTTTTCGAATATACACTACCGGCTTTGTTTTCGTTCGTGTAGAACACTGGCTTATCAATACGCGAATATACCCTTTCCTGTTTCTTGGAACAACGACCAACGTGTTGGACAGAACCTCATACGGCAATTTATGAAAAGGCATCTAGAATTGATGTATAGGAAACCTGCGAAAACACCAACCTGACCAGAGCTACTTCCTTCAATACAGCTTTTTAAGAATTATATTGAAGTTCACAAATACGGATGAAGTTTTGCAAACATCGAAGATCATAGCTCCATTAACAAGTTAACATGTTCTAAAGAGGACTTTTATGCTTCCCACGTAACAGATTCCCCTGCACCAAACTCGGTTCAAAACGTGGTAAACGAAGAGGAACCCTCAACGCAGAATAAGAACATAAATGTTATTTCTAGTATACTTAGTGATAAAGAATACCAAAGATTTTAAAGAAGATAGTCATAGATAAAATTTTGATTTCGGTATTTGATAATGTAAAAAACAATAAAGGTTCAAACAAAATTATCCCATTTATGATAAGACCACTACCAAGAGCTGAGCCTAAAAAACCCTAAGAAGATCAAGATTAGAGAAATCTTAGAAGCATAAAATAACATCAGTGAAAAACATAAAAATGTCAATGAATGAAATCTCAGAAGAAAATAGAATAGAAGAAATATTTTCTTCCGATTCAGATGACTGCCGTGAGGACAATTTTTTTGCATATAAAATTATTTTTTTAGAAAAAAAGGAAACAAAAAATTTAAACTCGTAATATTAAAGATTATCAGTTGTTTATAGACAGGACATTATAATAAAACCACCAAAACCACTAGAAATTGAAGAAACATCACGAGTTAAGTCTTACATTGCATATAACATTTTGTAAAGTTATTTTCAATATTTCTTATGTTTTCAACATATTAAAATAATTAAATGTTTGTTTTTTGGTTTATTTTGATTTATGTCCAGATACGCCCCACTGTTGCACACAACTACCCCAACAGTGGGGTGCATTTGGACAAATAAACGTAATCATAGATATAAAGAAAACCGTACAATATTTTTGCACAATTTCTATTTATAGCAGAAGTCAAATAAATATATTTACCTTTGAACAGAAAAGCGTTCCAAAACTGTATTAAAGTCATGATATTGACATTTGAAAACAATGCCCAAATATGCCTCACCTTCTTCTATTGTCGTAACTTCGCAGATGATTTCATTAGAAGCAAAAATCTTTTAAATTTATCATTGCAAAAAGCATGGTAATCCATTAGTCTTGTACATAAGAGAATTTGGCATTTCCCAGGGACAGCTGGACAAGACATTTGTCGTGCTAGAAGTACATGTATTTAAAAGGAGACTGTTCTTCTAGCAGGACTAAGAATCTTTCAACAAGGAATTTGTTTCAATAATACCCAACAACAATGAAAACATTCTGTGTTTCCAATTTTGTGTGTTCCAAACGTGTTCTAATGCTAGACCTGATTGTCTGATATGGTTGTGTACATCCACAGATGGGGCATCATCAAAATACTCCTCGACCAGTTTAATTCTTGGTACTTCTACTATATACGATTGCCGTTCCTCATTGCTTTTTTTCTTCATTCCTTCCATTGTGGTCATCTTTCTGTTAAATTTTTTATAGAAAACTGCTTGGTTGGACTCGAACCCTAGCTACACTGGCCGACTAAAAGATCCGACCAATGTAGGTCTCTATCTTGACTGATGGTTATCTCTATAACTCGTTACTGATTATAGAGGCTTCTCGTCTTGGAAGCAGTGTATTTTGCGAATTTTAAAACTTTGTTAAAGAAATAGAAATTCGTCATAATTTTTATTGTTATAAATATAAACGTTTTAATTAACACTTCTGACTAACTCTACTGAAACTAGATAATAGTATAAAACACTTTTCAAAGTTGACAAGTGTATTTTATCTCTTCAATTAAATTCGTTATTTATTCTCTGATTCTATTGGATTTTCTATTCTTCCTCGAAAAATAATGAGTTCATCTTTACTATCATATATAAAAAACAGAAAAGGACTGTCCAGATAGAACTTATGAATAAGAGGAGCTGCTCGAACACCTGCAATTAAATAATTGTTAGATATATGAAAAAAAATTAAAATTATAAATTACGCATTCGTATTTGAGTTGTTGCAGCTGCTTTCACTCCATTTTCGTTAATTTCTAGTAGGGATTTTTGATTAACCGTATCAACAGATACTAGAACGTTTTTTCTAAACAAGTTTGAAAAAGAAGGAGACTTAAATATATTCGAAATTCCAACCTAAAAAATAAATTTTATATAACTAATTACGTTATACATACCTAACATACAGAAGAGAGGTGCTTGTTTAATTCATAGTTTGTACTGATATTAAATTTAGGTATCTTAATGATAGCGTTTTTGGGTCGCAACTGTGAAATAGCCTGAAAAAATCTTTTGCTGCTGAAGATTTCTTCTAATGCAGATATTGTAATATTTTTTGGACCAACTTTGATAAATGCGATCTTAATATTGCTTTTATGAAAAGGAAGAGTTAGTATTGAATATTTGTCTGTAAACAAAATATTATGTTGACTTGGTTTCATAAACATCATGCTGCAGAATGTTTCTCCAGTGCTTGTATGAAAAACGTAATTTTCTAGAGTTTGTGCTTCATCAAACTTAGTTTCCCATTCACCTTTAAAATATATAGCGTTTAATAATATCAATGCAGTGTGGCTATCAAAAGAATCTACATCTACGATTTTATCTATGGATTTGTTGGTTTGTTCTGCTACCCATTTGTTGATAATAGCCGTAGCTCTTGCTTGTTTAGTAAAATCAAGTTTTACAGGTTTTGCTTTAAAGAAATGCCTGGCTTCATTTCTGTACTTTTCTAAAAAGTACAATTTTTTGCTGATATATAAATTATTTGCTACATGAAAACTTTCATTTTGTATTCGTTTAATAAGCGTTTCATAACCCTTTTTAAAATTATGAACATTGTTTAAAGAAAGTTTGAAGAGCAACTCCTTTAGCGTATTTCCACTAGCACCCATTGTTAATAATGCCATCGAAGAATGAAGTGCGAACGGGGAAAATACAACATTTCCTTTATGTTTTGCTACTTCCTTATAAATATCATCACCAAATTTATTACATCCTCTTATAAGACTTTTTTCATCCGATGTATCGACTTTACACTGCACTGCAGATGTTACAATAAAAAACACGATTAATAATTTACAATACTTTTTAATAAATATTTCTAGCAATTGCGTTTTCATTGTTAATGTAGGTAATAACTAATAAGAAAAGCTTAAGGAAATATTGTAGGAATGTTATTGTAAAAATGTTTCATTTAACACGGCATCTTAAAAAGCGTATAAAATCGAAAAACAGCCACGTTACAACCAATTGTTGCTTAATTACTTTTCACAAGTTTATGACTAAAACATAAACCATAATCACCGAGAACGTTATTTGTAAAACAGTCATAATACGTGATTTGACGACAGAAACAAAGAAAAAAATCTCAAGTTTTTAAAATTATTCATAAAACAGAAGGTTTGTATCTTGTCGTTGTAAATATTTGGATAACGAAGTTCTAATCAGCAGAATTCCATCTTTTTAGGAAAAGTACTTCTCCAAGAGTCGGAATTAATCAGGGTCGGACTGGATAGAGAAACAGACTGTCTCGCTTCTCATGTCTGTTTCTTTCTTGTTTATTGTAGACTTAATAACTTTTATCAGTTATATTCAGGAATGTTCCTGGGATAGACAACGTCCATGCACCAATCTCGATTTGATCGAATAAAATTTATAAATAAAATTAAAAAAATTATAGTATGGAACTCTTAATAACAAAGGTACTTGGAAATCACCAAATTAATTGATAAATACTAGTTATGGTAGATAAAATTTCGCAATGCGTTGATAATTCAAGGTAAGAAAAAAGTAAAAGGATTGCAATTTTCATGAAGATTTTCATTTTGGTAATACTAGATTCGTCGAACACTGAAAAAAATACTGTTCGTAATATTAATGATTCGTATTTATTGAGTGAAAATACGTTGTTAATGTACAAGAAACATTGCTATTCGTACTGTTCATCAATACTACGAATGGCTGTTCGTTAATAAAATGTATCAAAATATTTCTTCTTCTTCATGCGAATAAGCTCAGATAGGACTATGCAGAGTTGGATTTTCTTTATGCCCATATTTCTTTCATTCACAAGCTGTGAGTTTTTTTCTCTTTTCCATCCAAGTCGTTCCCGTCTTCTTTTCCGGTCTTTCCTCTTGGTGAACTTTGGATCTAAATATTTCCCTGTTTTGGATATCTTTTTGCGTGATTCCTACTAGTTTTAGATCTTTTTTGATTTCCCCGATCCATTTCATGGTCACAATGTTTGCTGTACTTTGGTTTTCATAGAATTCAACTATTGTTTTGGTAAGTCTGTCTGGTTTCATTCTCTTGAAGTTTAATCTGCGTTTCCTAATGTCACTGTGAATGTCTGTATATTTCTTGATCTCCTGGCAGCTTCTTAGCCTGAACTGTCGCCCATCTGTGAATTTTGGTCTCAGAATCTTGCATAGTATAACTTTTTGTTCTTTTCTCGATGTTCTCAATATCTGCTTTTCTGTTTAAAATTAGAGTTTCTGAAGCATTGTAGATTTATATTTATTATTTTTCACAATTTCTAAGTCAGATTGCATAAAAATGACATTGTCATACAAGTCTATACTTTCTTTTTATACAGATAAGTTATCGTACTTTTGTCCATGGGCGCCGTGAGGGAGGTGTAATTAGAAATAGATGAATAGTTGTTTGGTTGTCATGGTTGGTATCAAGTTTATTTTTCAAATTTTATTATGTCCCAGGAAATCCGAGCTACAGTTCTTTCTTAGATTTTGTAATAATACATACAAATCGAATTCTATCAGTACAGAAGCGAGAGAACTAAAAACCATAGTAGGATTTCAAATTTCAAACTTGACAGCCCCTCTAGCGCAGGGTTTTTTTTCATCCCACGCCAGGTTGAATTCTAACTTAGATATTTCTGATTCTTTAGAATCACAAAACTTACCAATTAATCTAGTTAAATTTAAAAGGTAGATTCTATGCCCAAAAACAAGTAAAAAAAGTTTTTAAACTAAACGGCTCATCGATTCGAGTTGCCAAAAATTGACAGACTGTTGAAGGCATTAATTTATTCTTATTTGGTAATGAATAAAGCACAAAGCAGACGATCTACTACTACCCACCATAACATGCAAACAGTGGTCGTTATGGTGTTACAGTTGGCGGTGGTGGTGAAGCTTGAGGACGACCTGGAAGCTGTAGTGGTATGTCAATTTCTAGTTCCTGAACTGAAGGTCAGTAAAAAAATACCAACTGAGTAAAAGTCGAAAAAATTGGAAAATTTGAATTAAGCAACCCTTGATTGTTGTTTTTCTAATAACTCCGCAGCAACTTGTGTCAGAGTAGATAAATTTAGTATGTATGCGTTTCATCTGCGCTTAATTTGTCAAAACTGTCTTTGCCCTAAAAGTGCTCCATATTTTATACGTGAACGCAATGAACTAATTGTTATCTACATGTGAAGTCTTACATTAATATAATTAATAAATTTATAACGTCAGTGAACATTTGTGCATAAATGTATTGAACAAATTCATTATGTGAACGTAAAACTTTATATTTATATAATTAATCAGTTGATAATCATTATTAATTCAATGAATACATTCGTTACATTTATGCATTGTGCTCATTACAATAAAAACTTTTTTATTAATGTAATGAACTTTACTGTAGTATAAAATTAAACACTGATAGATTATATAATGATCGGTGTTTCATAGTACCAATGAATACATTCTTTGGACAAATATTAATAAATTTTTCTTTGGGAGTTTTTACAGTAAAATTACTCCTTTCTAAAGTTTCAGTTTAAAGCCAGCAATTTTATGTCTTACAAATCAAGCTAGGTCGGTCAAAAATACTATACCAAACGTTGGCATCACTCATAGTTTCGGTTCTTTTTGGGACACTTTTTGAAATCCTCTTTGTTCTGATTCTATTTATGGCAAAATTTAATTTCTGACTATAGTTTATTATGAGTTGCATCCAAACAAAGCTTGTGTAGATCTATTGGATTTTGTAGAAGCACAAGGTTTGAAAGATAAAAAAAATACTGAGAGATGTTTGCTCGATATTTAGTTTAGATTAGAATATTGCATTTATTTTTTTCTAACGCAGCGTACAAATCTTTTCTTTCTGTAATGAAAACCATAGGAGACTGTAGAATCATCAAATTGAATTATTTCTTGAAACCAAGCAGCTTAGAAAAACTAATTTATTGCATTCATATTATCGTTTTCGGTTAGGTAACATCTAAATAGAAAGAACATTGTAAATAAAGAAATTCATCTTTCTCCAAAACTGCCCCTCACCCTTGCCCAGACCTTGAATAATTATACCAAGTCTTGGGAAAGAGTGAAAAGTAGTTTTGGAATTTTCTACCGTTTCAACAGGAAGCATATATTGCCAGGACGAAGCTAAAGATTAAAATCCATCAAGATATCAACGTTTCTGCTGTCTATGAAAGTGGAAGCATATTTACTTCTTGACTTACTTTTTGATCAATTCTTATGCGAGATTCAGGGTAAAAAGGTTTCTAAAACGGTGAGTAAAATCTAGAAGCTGTTTTACCAGTTGATGCTAAAGAACTTTTACAGAAGCATGTTAAACAGTCCAGATTTGAATCCAAAAAGTCTGTTAAATTCCCTGTTTATTTCATTGATTTTTCAATGGATAATAATTTCTTCAAAAAAAGTAGATTTACGTAACTGTAGAAAAAATCCGCTGGATAAGAATTCTTTCCTATAATGTAAAAGAATCCCTATCTACACCTCTTTCCTAAAAAATTAAAGAATGCGATCTTACGACAAATAACGCTATAATGTAGGTATCAATTATCGTCTGTTGCAACTTGCAAGAAAAATTTTGTTTGGCCAGAATTGTATAGTTACTGTACTACTAAATAATTTAGTAACGTAGCCTACGATCTTCATTGTTTTCCTGCTACATTTTGTTTTACTTACGTATTATATATTAACAAATGCTATTCTAACTTGTTTGTTTTCACAAAATTATTTCAACCAATAAGTTTGAACAGACCTATGCAGAAATAATTAAGCGCAACAAAATGTTTTTCAGAGTTTAAAAAAAATATGTTTTTAAGAAAGAATAGGAAGGGTGTAACTTCTTTAATTTATTCCAAAAACGTTTTAAAAGATGAAAATAATACAACTTGTGACTTTTATCTCCTTGTAAAACTTAAAACTGAATTATGTGAAACTGTCAGCTGTCATGTAGTTTCATGCAAGAACAACGTCTAAACATCTTTAAAATGAGACCATTGGCGTCTGCTCTTCGGATATCGATTACAGTTGAAAATTTCAGAAGCGACCGACCGTGTTACATCCAAACAATATGCGACTGTTTCCACCTTATTTTGAATGCCAGAATTAATTACCAAATGTGGGTTCGTTTTCTGTTTTTATTCTTTATAAATCTCCCTTTACAATTGTTATCATTCTAGCAATCTCTAACAGGACTAATGAAATTACAGACACATTGCAAGCCTCCCAAATTAGAATGTGGAGGATGTTTATACGTGATAGATTAATCCTGGATTTATAAGAGCAGCGGGGGTTGTTATCGTTAAGACCTCCTGGTGATGAGGACGTGTTCAGGACAATATAAAACCCTTCGCAGCTTCCGAAGAGCACATCAGAACTATGGGACGATCTGGATTGGAGTGTTGTGCAGTGTTCCTCATTGTGAGCTGTGTATTTGCCCTAATTATTGCAGAAGAGCATAATGGGGTAAGTTAATAAATATTAATTGCGTATTTTTATATTTTATTATTTTCTTTTATTTGATCAACAAATTAGAAAGATTTTTATTTATATTTTTCTTTGTTATTTAATTTCTCTACATCCAAAGTGTCTGAAGCATGTTGTTACTAAAGCACACGGAATTGCTTTATTTTGCAATTGCAATGATAATGTAACTAACAAAATTTATACCATACGATACTTGATACTAAAAATTTGCTTTATCTCATTTTTTTCTCACGAGATATCTATTTTTATAATTTGCTCTAATATGTCTAAATACAAAATGGTGATAAAAACAAAGAGACACCAGTATTTATAGGTCAATATGTTACATTCAAAGCAAATGGTTTTTTGCTATATCATTCTTCAGGCATTGCAAAGACGTTTTTAATCTTCTCTTCAGTATGTCAAAGAGAAATCTGATATTTGTCCTTTCTATTCACCTATCAAGTGTAGAAACAGTAGAGAAAAGATATTTCAAATTCTACGTAAACATATAAGGAATATCTTTTTTATTTTTTGCAGAATGATCAATTAACGAATACAGCTGTATCTCGAGATCTCCAATGGTACGTCAGACGAAAACCAGGCGTGTGGTTAACTCCTCGCGTGGGTCGCAAGAAGAGAAGTGCATCACCATACGAAGAGAATAATTATAGAACTCCATCATTTGATCGGGAACAACTGGAATCGTTAATGGACACCGTTCAAGAACCACCATGGACTCTGGTTACCATCAATGGTAGGAATCCCTAAATATTCTGTATTTGCCCTAGTAAAAATAAATATTCATTGTTTTAGAAGGAAAACGCCACACAGTCAATTTCACACCTCGTCTTGGCAGAGAATCTGGAGAAGAAAACGAACCGGATAGTTGGTTACACGATACCGATTTAAATAGAGAACTAATGAGCCAAAGATCGCCACCGTTTGCACCACGTCTAGGTCGTCGCATGAATACTTACTATTTCGATCCACGTTTGGGAAAACGGAATTCTAACTCACAAAAACAATTATTGTAACAAAGACTTGCGTGATCAGAATTAATGGTGGATTTAACCATGTTCGTTATAGTTATTAGCTATATTTATTTATTATAGACTATTTCGATTTAATAAACGGTTTAGCACACGCTTGTAGCATTTGATTCTTTCTTCTTTTCAACATTGTCATAACTGAATATTTGTTAAGCAAAACAAGCATTATGTATGTTACCTTCTTGAATAATCGAAATCAAATCTAGTTTCAAATGTACAACACTGTAATATTTTATACTGCTTCTATTATATCACTTGAGTCCAATAGTGCTTCCCCTTACTAAAACAAAAACTGCGGGAAAAATTTCATGCATTAGCTTTTACTGTTATAATCTTGAAAACAAAATGAAGATTTTGAAGATTAATTGAACATCTGCTTTAGAAAAGGGATTAGAATATAGTACAAGTTGAAAATCAATAAACAAATGAAAGAAACTGTCAAAGTGGTAATTCCCAATATCACTAATTACTTACTTAAAATGCAACTAATTCAGGAAAGCTTCTACCAAAATTAAGAAATGTGAAACAAGAGGGTAGTCACTGATTGGAATCTCTCTTGTTAAAAGATTAGATTTAGAAGTTATGAGAGTCGCACAAATACAGTTTATTAGTCATATTGAAGTTTTATTTTAAATGTGTTCAAAACAGTAGAGAGTAAAAGTTGACCTCTGATGTGACTTTTGTAAGCTCCATTAGACAGAAGATTGACGTTTAATTTCCGTGTGTTGTTTGTACCTGTTTCTAAATTTTCCGTGCTTTTTGGTTTTTGTAATGTAACATTTCTCGTAAACAAACAGGAATTACTTCTCTTTCTACTAGTCCTACTAGGCATACCTAATTCTTAACGGTTCTAGAAAATAGGCGTAGAAGAAAAACCAGTAAGTATATTACCGAACTCCTGCATGCACCACCAGTATGTTTTCTGTATCACTCTATTTTGTAAATAATAAATGTTTTGGTCGATACGATTCTGGTATAGTCATATCGCTAACTTCCATACCCAAAAAGCGTGACTTACTGTTGCCCATAGTAGACAACTAAAGAGTGCGTGCAGAGAAAACTTCTTCCCTGAAATAAATATCAGTTATAAATTTCCATAAGCAATTAGAGTACGATTGTTTCTTTTTGTTAGAAAAGAGCAAAAGATCAATTAATCTAGAAGATTATTTTCTGTCCAAAACACCAATGGCAAGAACAAAAGCAGCACCAATAAGCATCAGATTCGAATTTAAATTACGTTACATAAGAGCGTATCTGCTAGCTCAGCGATTTCCAACCTGTGGTTCGCGTACCTCCAGGGGTACCCTCGACAACGTTCAAATAACAAGTATTAAGGTTACTAGATTCCAGCTTGCGCAGGTCGGGACATGGTTTAGTAAATCTGCAGACGAATCAGTTTAGTAAACTTGGCTACAACAATATCAACATAATTTAGATTATCTGAACTGACATGTATCATTTGTCACTTTGACGAATATTTGATTTTTTAAGAATTCATCTTCTGAATTTGATGCTAGTGTGAGAATTAAGTTCCTTTTTAAGGTAGTTTATCTGTTTGAAAAACCTTAGCTGCACCTGCTTCAGTTCGCCTGACAGCATCCATGTAAGGTCACTAAAGCACAGACCTTCTTCATTGTCCCGAAAGGGACCGTCCGTGTCTGGTTGGCAGAGCCTACATACAATAGACCTTAGAGCGTTTAAACGATTAAGATAGCACTGAGATTATTACACTTTTTTGTACTTCTTGCTCAAACGATATAATTTTACAGATTCAAAATCTTGAGTCTTTCAAGTGTTCTGGTAACAACTCAGTGCTTGCAAGACTACGTAACGTTATTTTTTGTGTAAAGACGTAATTGTGTCAAATTCGTAAATTTTACAAAAAAAGAGCATTGATCATACATGAAGATCATCAAAAAAATCAGTTGCTGCTGCGTTACAAAATCAGCATAATGAATAAACTTTTCTAAAACATAAAAAATAACGTTGCATCCTATGAGTTTGACAGAGCATGGAACTTTTATTAAACAAAGAATTAGACCTCGACAGGCAACAGGCGAGGTTAATGAAGTCGCTGTATTGGCAGAAATTGCTGATAATCCACACACTAGCCAAAGAGCTATTACAGGAACGGTAGGAATTAGTCAGAGCTGTTTTGCAACATTTTGAAAGCAAATGTATTTCATCCTTCTCACCACAGGTACGTTTACATCAGTGCAGCGTAAACATGTTTGTCATTCCTATTATTGTAGGTTAGTTCGGTACGCAACCGAAGAAGATTACTTTCAATGTACACGGTTTTGTCACTTTATTCGAAGAGAATTAACAAGAAACCAAGTTGATAGACATAATTGTCATTATTATTACCAAGAGAATCTTCACTGAATGAGAAAAAGTTACTTTCAACACGTTTTTTCCCTTAATGTTTGGTGTGGAAGTTTTGGGAGATGACATTATTGAACTACATGCTTTTGAAGGTAACCTGAATGGAAAAATGTATTTAAATTTCCTTGAACATATGTTACCTACCTACTTTATTAGATGAAATTCCACTCAACATAAGGCAGATAATGTAATATCAAAATGATAGCACTCTTTATGTTAACGTGAGGTATTATCTAAGTGCAAGTTTTAAAAATAGATTAATAGCAAGAGGTACATTGCATATGTGCAGGTTTCTGAATGTTCGATTTTTTATTGTATAGTATTTACCAATATTACAGTGGTGTTAGTTTTCATATTATAAAAGCTAGCCTACTCTTTAATAAATTTTTTGAAAATATAATCTTTTGTAAAGTCAGCTATGAAAGTATGGAGTGTTGACTATAAGTATATGGTGCGACATAAAAAATTCGCCCTGTATAAAAAGCATTTAAAACTAAGGCTTTAAAAAAAATCTCAATTTCACATTTACCTGGAGTTGTAACTAAATATTTTTGCTTTTTATTTTAATTGCAAATTGATTTTCAGATTCGCAACTTTTTACAAATAAAAAATGTAATAAAACCAATTTCGCGACCAAAACAGGCAAATAAAAACAATCTCAAGTTTAATAAAAAGATAAACTACGCATGTGTCAAAGCTGAATTTAGTTAGTATATTTGCAGTTTGCATTCAAATAAAGAAAGCTTTTACTTAGATTCTAATTTTACTAACTAAACAATTTGTAATGACTATTATTTTAGAGGAGGATGAAAGTTAAAACAATTATCTGAGTAAGCTTAGTAATATTATACAACGCCTTCATCTGCTAAATGTGTTGCCTATTTTGTTATATATTTCAGACTTTTGTTTTAGTTCAGATTTGACTGACAAGTTAGGATTTTTAATTATTTAATTCATTTTTTGTAGTGACTATTTTAACCTACGTTATTTTATTATGTCTATAAATAAATAAAAAATAAATATCTAGAAATACCTAGAAATATCTGAAAAATACAAATCGGACCCACTTTTCTATTGCTGTCTCTATGAGATATCCGCGACTAAACAAGAAATAAATTGCAGATTTGCGATTTTAACCCCAAATTATAAGCAGTGACATTTAGTAATTGCAAAGCAACGCTTTTATGATATAAATTCGGCCATGTCCATATGAAACTTTAAAAAATTTATGTACTTGCACAAAATGTAATTCAATTAGGGTAGGCGCAAAAGTTGATAATCTGTTGTTTTTTTTATGCTGTGTAACGTGACATTAATTATTTTTTAATTAAGATTAATTAAGATATTTCTAATAGCTGTCACATATTGCCTTGTATTTACTAATTCTTTAATAAAATAGATTTTACATTGAAATACCAAACATTTTGAATTGAATTCTATTTTCAAAGAATGAGTGTAAAAGAATGATGACATATTTATTGTGAGGAATAATTAAAATATAAATTTACAAATTGAGATTTGACATAGCTTCCAACTTCTAAACGCCTACCCTAATTTAGTATTAGTTATTCTTTATCTACTCATTATAATAGAATAATAATAAACAATATGCTCTCATTACTACATGTTTGTTATGCTTTTATAGTAAATTATTATCAAAGCACGGATTTATATACACTGTGAAATACTAAAATATGCGCTGGGTTTTTTAAAATATGCACTAAAGTGTTCAACATATGCCACTAAATATGCAAAACGTTGAATGCAAATATAAATTAAAAACTTATATTTAGCGTTGGTAATTTATTTATATTACAAAATCTCTAAACAAAAATATATTAAGAAAATACAAAAGATACATAGGAATAATATCCCAATACTAAAATGCAATTGAATATTTAATATTAAAATAAAGTACAAATTTGCAGCATTCTAGCCGCCCAGCAAATCGTTTTGAGTAATAATTTCTGTTTTCTTTCTTTCTCAATTGTTTTTATTCTTTGAATTATTTTTACAACTGTACACACTACAAGCAGGCACTTTTAAATTAAGTTTAAAACGTAATCTAAAAACTGCTTGTAAAAACACCAGCAAATCTGATGCAATGTCAAAAGGCAAGCGTCTGTTGCAACCGGTCCACACTTTTCAATTATTGCTCATAACTTCCTTATCGTATGAGAAATTACACACGAATATAAATACCTAAAAATTTCAACTTAGGACAAACTTGTTTTTTGTGTTGTGATCCCCTTTAAACTGCAATTACCAACAAAGTTTTAAAATACAGTTATAGAACCGTTTTTGAGGGTTTGTAGGATTCTTAGATTTTATTTTCTTTTTTCTCGATTTAAATCCAATTTTTTTACTAATGGTTTACAGTCTTTACCAGAAAATCGAAAGAATATGCAGCGATATGCTCTTAATTAAAATATATGCACAATTGACTCGAAATATGCAAAATATGCAAATTTATTTTGATGTCATTTAATTGTATTTTATTAGATACGGGTAGAAACAAAAGCATATTTTTGACATATCTATAGTTATAAATAACTGATGATACTAAAATTCATTCACAGTTTAAAAGAGGTTCATAATCAGCATTTGCAGAAAAAAAGGATCTAAAGCAAAATAAAATAATAATACAATACAATCAATATAAATTATAAGAAATATAACCCATAAAAGATAATTATACGCAACTTAAAAATAATTGATGGAATGGCAATTTCAAAGGGTCTGGGTGCCAAATCGAATATTTTTATATTATAGTGCTCTTCCAGTCTATGTGCCAATTCCAATCAACAGGTCGGTATTTTTGTAAAATAAAGGTGTATGCTAAAGGAACATTAAAATCTATTATGACTATTATGAATAGCGCACATTTTTTGTTGATTATCTCGAACTCAAGATTTGGCACTTTGACCCTTTTATATTTCCACTCTTCAATTGTACGAATTCATTTAGAAATTTACTGAATAAAGAGATTAAAAGCAATATATTAAATAATGTATTTTATTTAATAAAAAGATATAAATAAATAATGTGTCACATTTTTGATACCTTTATAATAATAATAATCGGACAGCGGATCCCCATAAGTACTGGTGACCTCCTTGATTTTATACGCGTGAACAAAATGTTAACGAGGATAGTTAATAAGTGCCAACAAATATCGGTTAATCAAATATATAACACAGCTGGCTCATGTATTTATGGAGATCCGCCGTCTGATAATAATTTAAAGTCGGTTAAAACTTTAAAAAGAGTGATTCTGTTTTACTTCAGTGATGCTAGACCTAGGAAATTGCTCTTCGTTCTAGTAAGATTTTCGTTGACTAGGGAACAGGGGAGTTTTCTTTAAATTATAGTCTAGGGACCCCCTATGATAGCTGGCTGGCTAGGAATACGTGGAAGATCCCCCCCCATAGCCGAATAATTAGAAATTCGAAGGAAATCTAGGGATATTCCAAGAAAATTTGGGTATTTTCAGCACTCCCCATTTGGCAACACTACGCTACTGACAAACGTGCTGCTCAAGGTTGTTTGTGTTTACGTTTTATGCAGTTTGAAGAAAATAATCGGCAGTGTCTTTAAGATCGTGCTACTCAAAACGCAAAGATGTATTTAATGTATTATCTAGATAGTGATGGCAAACGCCAGTACACCCTAAAGGTAAGTTACAAGTACTTAAATACGTACATTGCATGTGCATTAAGCAAGGTTATGTTTTGTTAGAAAACCAGCCCTGAAGGAACACCAACCCTGACGGCTCATCCTGGTGAGTATTTATTTATTGAATATTTATTATGGTTTTAACGAATTTGATAATAATTTTAGCCCGCTTTTCGCCTGAAGATAAATATTCAAGAGAAAGGATTACAGTTAAACGAAGGTTTGGTATACTTTTAACCCAAACACCAGAACCAGTATCTTAATTTAATAAGGGTTTAAGTTAGCTTAAATAACATCTTAAGACGCCATATCCTTTACAAATGTAGTTATACCAATGTTCCTATTTATTAAATAAAGATCTAATTTAAAATCTAATTGTCTTATTTACAAATTAGTATGTAATTGGTTTTTGAATTGCTGTTTTATGAGATATTACAACTTCATACTTATTAATAGTTAAGACTATAAAATTCTAATTGCATTTGTTGTGAAATAAAATATAATTATTGATTATTACATTGCATTTAATTTGAGGGCATTGTTAAAATAAGGAGAGTGAAATTAGTACTAAAAATAAAAAAGTTTCATATTCAATTCTAATTTTTAAGTAATTATTCATTAAAATGCTATGAAGATTTCATTTCTAACATGGTTATTGATTATGTTCTAGATTTGCTAGTACACATCAATAATGCACCTGTAAGTACTGCTATTATAAAAAGTAATTTGATCAGACATTAACTAGACTATTGTTGGGTGGGCCCACTACTAGATATATAGAAAATATGATATAAATGTTAACAAAAGCAAGCAAGGCCGTAGCTATAGGATTGAATTTGATTTGATTTAGAATTTGTAATGAATAATAGTTATTAAAACAAGTAGTGTCAAAAGATGACTTTAACCTTCAACATAAGAAATCCTTTTTTTATGTCTGCTCTTTGTGGGAATAGTGGTCATTAGCTTACTCTAAAGTTCACTCAACTTTTGCCACCTTCTATAAATGAAATGCAAGAATCCTGTGCTTGAATGAGTTTGCCATTTGTTTTAACAAATTTAACATCACATTAGTCAATGATGTCAACTTTCATTAGATCATGAATCTAAAGCAATATCCATTACAATGGGTTTATAGGCTTTATTATTTCTAATTTCAATTATATTGAGAAATATCAGTGAAGTTATCAACTCCACAAGAAAAAACCTCGATGAAAAAAATTAAAAACTCGTAACCCAACAATAATGAAATATTGCATGGATTCAAAAGGAAGAAGCCGATAATAAAAATACCAGCAATGTCACAAAAATACTTTATTTCATAAAAAATTTTATAAATCATTACTGTTATTCACACTGAGAATAACAATAACATTTCTTGACAAATTATGCTAGTTGTATTATCAACTATGAAGAGCTGAAATCAGAATATTAAAATTCCACACATATTTGTTAATATCAACTAACACATAAAGCATACATATATAATACAGAACCATACCACACCAAGTTTGCCCAAACTGACACATTCTCAATTTATTAATGTAAAAAATTATAAAGAGATCGTTAGCTATTCATTCATACAAATCACCATTACAAGATACGCATTTATCTTAAAAACAGATTTGGGCAATCCCTAAGTGGAAAAATATAAAATTTTCATTATCAACAATCAATGATTATTATTTGTAAAGATTTGGTATTTTATAATTCATTGTTTTGTTTCTTCTTATATTTTTAGCCACGGAAAAAACCTACTTAATGGAACTTCATTTCTAATACAGTTAAAACAGAATTATACTAATATATTAATACAATACTATATAGAGAAGGTAAATAAACTGTAGGTAAATTGATGACAAATATATGATATATAAATGACCAATACATAATACTTTTTAATAAATATTTAAACAAGTTTACTTAAAAAGCCCTGTGTATTATGAACAGACAGAGGACATGCACATGTGCGGCAGCAGTAAATCGATTAAATAGTCTATATCACCAACTGACATCCCCTTGGTGAACTGGTAAGTTTTATCAGCATTTCTTCTTTAAATACAGCATATGCATTAGCAATGCAAATGCATGTATATACGTTTCATAAATTTCATACGTCAACCACAAAATTAAATTCTGCTGACAGAACCACATCAGGAGTGTAAACACATGAAACTGTTTTTTGTCCTGTATTTGAGATAAAATTATTACAATTAATATTTTCATTCGTGCACATGGATGCTCTTGCGAAAATATTTGGGTATTTGGTATGCATTCGAAATATAATTACTTATCATTTTGTCATAATTATCAATATCTCAAATGCAGGACAGACTGTTTTTATACGTTTACACTCCTTATTACAATTCTGTCAGCAGGATTTAATTCTGAGCTCTACCTATAAGCATTGAGTTACCACTTACTCACGTCCTCTCTCTTTCGTCATTATATAAAATAAAAATAATTTAACAATTTAAAATTTTTGAATAAAATAACTTCAATAATAATCAATACACACATAAGTTTACATAAAAAAAGAAATTTTTACAACTATGTGTTAATCACTGGTCAACAATTACAAGCCTATAGTTTCACTATTCACGTTTTTGTTTTATCATTGATACATCAATTTGAAATAGATGTAAATTAGTTTAGTATTCTAAACAATTCTCTTTATTTACTAGTAGATGTTACATTCAAGAAATTATGAAATACTTTGTAACGGAATCGTTTTGTTAAGTACTACGCCTTTTAGAACAAAATAGTCATACAACAATTTTGCATTACAGCAAGATCTCCAATTGCAATAATGAGGTCATTTCACATTGTAACGTCATCAAAAGCGAGAGCATCTACTCAAATATTGCTAGTGTTTCCAAATATTAGTTGAACATGAGATCTGGTAGAGGTTATGTTGTTGGTATCATCTGAGTAATTCTTTTTCCTGTAGTTGTAAATTAATAAATCAAAAATTGCTTTAGTAAGATTTTTCAAGACTACAGATGCTGCATTTCACAGCCACTTCTAATTTTTGGTAAATAAAAAACAATGTGGACTAACCTCATTATATACAAAAGATAAACTTGTTTGCTTTACAATATTTGCAGTTACAATGATACAGTTTTCTTGTAGTTTCAAACGTACCTACAATTTATGTTTACCAAATAAAATTATCTATGGTGCCGTGGACCAAAACCGATATCAATTAACGGAATGTAATTAAAACAAGCGTTTCTCATACGAAAACAAACTATGTACGTTGCCTTCTAACTGTGCAGCATAAGACCTTCTTTCAAATTTGAGTTCTCCACTGTACATCATGCTTCTATTAAAATGAAATACAAATTAGAATCTAATTGTTTATAGTATTTTATTAACAAACCTTAATTGATTCAGAGATTTAGCTCCTATATCTTGGCACCCATGTTTCAAGCCACATTGTAGGTATGGTACGAATCTTAGAACTGATCCTTTGTCAACTATTGAACCGCTTACTCCTTGTGCTACTTTCATTTTATCCATTTGACTATAAAGTTTGAAATTTATTAATTTGAAAAAAAATAATTAATGAAATCTCACTTATGATAATATCTATCCATTGCAGAGCCTTGAGCATCTTTACGATCCATTGCTTCTAAGCTACCCATTCCTCTATATTTTTTTAGTCTAACGCCATCAGCAAAGAAATACTCTCCAGGAGCTTCCGATGTTCCAGCAAGAAGTGAACCCATCATGACTGTTGTAATATTTCATTATTCCCAAATCTTAACTATAAGTGAAGCAAATTGGTATACCTGTAGAAGCTCCAAGAGAAAGAGCTTTAATAATATGACCAATTGATTGAATTCCACCATCAGCAATTATTGGAACACCAAACCGTCTTGAATATTCAGCAACTTTATACACAGCAGTTGCTTGTGGTCGACCTACTGCCATAACTTCTTGAGTTATACAGATACTTCCACTACCCATTCCTACTCGTAACGCATCCACTCCTGCATCAATTAAATTTTTTGCTTGTTTAACTGTCACCACTACAAATTTAAAAATTAATATCACATCAATGTTGAATACTACTTTTTAATACCATTTCCACCAACTACTTGCAAATTTGGATAAGTACTTTTAATATATTTAATCATTTCTATTTGATATACTGAATTTCCCTGTGATGAATCCTAAACAATAATAATCTTATTACGTTTTCGAATTTGATGTGTGCTCAATAAATATTAATTACCAAAATTACTACATCCACGCCAGCTTGTGCCAGAAGTGTCAAACGATGTTTATCTTCTTCCCTTGTACCAATAGCTGCACCTACGATTAATTGTTTGTTTTCATCTTTTGAAGCAGTAGGATAACTGCGAGCTTTTTTGAGATCAGTTCTGGCTATCAATGCAATTAAGTGGCCTTGAGCATCTACTATGGGTAATTTTCCTTTTTTACTCTTTTCTAATATAGAATTGGCTTCAGCTAATGTTACTCCTGCTTGAGCGGTTATGAGATCTTCTAGTTTGGTCATGACCTAAAAAATTATTTTATAAGCACAAATAGATCTTGAATTATTTGAAAGAAAAAAACCTTACATTCTCTAATTTAATAGAATTTAAGTTTTCTGCATCTTCTAAGAAATCAATGTCTCTAGATGTTACTATTCCTACTAATTTACCTCCCAATTTCCCATCTTCTGTAATTGGTGTACCACAGAAACCATGAGTTTTCTTTACATTAACCACATCAGCTACCTAAATTAAAAAAACCTAATTTAAATTAAATGCTTATAGTTACATTGCAGAATGTCGCTTACCGCATTACTTGGCGACAATACCACAGGATCGCGAATAAATCCATGTTTGTATTTTTTAACTTTAACCACCTCATTCGCTTGGAACTCTGGAGTGCAGTTATGATGAATAATACCAATCCCCCCACAAAGCTAAAGTCATTAAAAAAGATTTATTTTAGTAGACATAAAATTCAAAATAATAACTTACAGCCATAGCAATAGCCATATCAGCTTCTGTAACTGTATCCATGGGTGAAGAAACTAAAGGTGCTTTCATAAGAATGCGTTTTGTAAGATGAGATGTCAAATCCTACCCAAAAACATTTTGTTAGGTACATGTTTTATAATAAAAAAGGCATTACTTACAACATCATCAGCAGCAAAGTTAATATAACCAGGAAGTAAAATAAAATCGCTAAGGAAAAATAACAAATTAATTTTAAGTTAACACATATTAAATTCTACAATGAAAACAAATCTGTGTGCAATTATCACAAGTTCATTTCTTAACTCTAGGTTCCAAAAAACTTACTTATACGTTAATCCATTGCCTTCTGCTATGAGTTCTTTTGCGCTCAGCCCATCATCGTCTCCATTTAAAGAATTGTTGTCTGAATTCACTATATAATCAGCCATTTCCTAATAATAGAATATATGTAAACAATTACAATTAACAATATTATACTGCAATTTTAAATAAACTGTTGTCACAAAATACACGTGGTTTCTACCTGGAGATAAGGTTAGGAACATGAAAATCAATACTTACTGAAGTTATTAAATAAAAGATGTTTTTAAATAATTTTTTTAAAAATTTCAAATATACAACTAATTTGTAGGCCAAATAATATTTAAAAATCACAATGTGCTTTATATGTACGCTAAAATTAAAAACCGCTGCTCTTCTACAAAATATAACTCAACATTGCACGGCAAATTAAAATCAAAGAGCTTTTATATTTGAAGGTTAGCAAACGACGGATGCTAAAATTATCATCGAGTGAAGTTAGCGTCATATACAAATTAACGTATAATCACGGTGTTGTCAGATTTAAACTATCAAGTATAATATTGTTTCGATTTTATATTGTAATTTATAAGATATAAGAAGTCGCATTATTGGTTTTTACTAAACTTAAACCTAGATACTTATGTAATTTTAAGAAGGAATTATATTAAAAATCTTTATTACAATTAGATGTGTTAAAAGAAAAATTTGACACTAGAACTATTAAAACTTCTATAGAAATATATTAGACGTGGCATTACGGTGCAAGCTAACAAAAATAGTCAGAAGTTAGATTTATATGCAATCTCTAGTTGCAATGTTGTTGCTTCTTTCTGGTGATTTTAATTTAGTTGGTAAGTCTTATATCTTACAAATACTACCATTATAATTTCGAATGTTCTCTATTAGATAAACATAAAAAGCAACAATATTTTAATTTTTTTCTGTTTTAGTAGATACCATATAGTTAATAAACGTAATGTAGCAATTGTGAAAAGTTTTGTAATGAGACTTAAAAATGGATTTCGAAAGCCCAGATGTAATGAAAGATTTTCCTGGTTTATATGCTTCCGATCTACATAAAGCTAGGTGTAATGATACTGACTGTAAGTATGTTCGTATAAATACTACCAGTTTATAAAGATCTTCTTGAGTTTAGATAGTGACAGTGCTGAAAAGGTTACGAAGAAGGATATATTAATAGGAAAGAGAAAAGAGAAGAAGGACAAGAAAGATAAAGAGCGTGGTTATGCTGCATTAGAAGGTGAAAGCTCTGCCGAAGAGAGTTATGAAGTTCGGTTAGTGTTTTTATCATTTTACTTTAGTTTATTTATTGTCACTGATTTATTAAAGAAGTCCCTCAAAATCAAAGAAGTCAAAGTCGTTTAAGTTTCCTACAAAATCGAAAGAAAAAAGAGAGAAATCTAGAGAAAAAGAAAAGGAAGCAACAGATAAGAAAAAAGATAAGGATAAGAAAACTGAAAGGAAAATAGAAAAAGAAAAAGAGAAAGGTAAGGTTGACAAGAAGGAAAGGAAATTAAAATACGAAGAATGGAGTGATATAGCAGATGTCCTTCCAATATTTGGCGTTAGCTTGAAGTTAGCTGTTGAACGAGGCCGTTGTCATGATGGAATTGACCTTCCTGTTCCAGTTCGTGCTTGTATTGATTATGTAGAAAAATGTGGGCTTATTTTTGAAGGTGTTTATAAAGTGAGTGCTCCTAAGTCAAAAGTCACGCACCTAAAAAAATTATATAATCAAAGGGAAAATGTTGATCTCTCCGAATATGATGTACCTACTGCTACTAGTCTATTAAAATTATTTTTACGGTAAGTCTGTTGTGATAAGAAATGTAACGGCTATTAATTTTTTTAAATTTACATTAGGGATCTGGCAGAACCAGTATTTACTGCAGAACTGTTGATACGCTTCGAAGAAGCTGGAGCCATATTAAATGTTGCAATGAGAGAAAAGCATCTAAAGATATTAGTAGGTAATTTACCTCAATATAATCGATTATTGTTATCATGGATTATAGTACATCTCTACAACGTAACTTTAAATGTAAGTTGTGCACTTTGTTTTCAAATATGATCAATTAATTTTAAACTATTTGAAGGAAAAATATAACAAAATGAATGCACAAAGTATAGCATTATGTCTCAGTTCCACTTTGCAAACCTCTCATCGGTTATTAACAGCTTTACTCTGTCATTGTCCAGCGTTATTTCCCAACACTATTTTAGAACCGTATGTATGTCCTTTAACTTCTAGTGCACAATTGCCTGATGATCCTGAATTGATGGAACGTGAATTATTAAAGCAAGAATCGTTACTTGCTCAAATTCACGCTGAAATGAATATCGGGTTTATATCAAAACAACGAGAAGAACTATTATGGGAAGTTCAAAGGATCATTACTCAGTTAAAGGTAGTATTGTTGAACTGAATTTTTCTTAAACCTTAAAATTTGATACTATTATAGAGAAAACTGAAGATAGCCAATAAAGATAAAGAGGTAGTAGTAGAGAAACCCTTAGAAGAAAAACCAATTGAAGAAGTATTAGATAATAAAATTGAAGATGCAAGTGCTTGTGCAGTTGTTCAGTCAGATATTGAAGTGACTGAACCTATTGCAGAAGACTTTGAAGAAAATAAGAATTTTGAAATGGGAGATCCCGCTGTTGATATTAGTGCCAATGAAGCAAATACATCTGATACATCTAGTATAACATCATTTGATAAGAATTCTGTAAAAGAAACTGAGAAATTAGAAGTGGATGCACAAGATACTTCTTTAGAAGCAGAAAACTTATTTTTAGATAAAACGTTAGCAATTTTACAATGTAAAAATATTTTGTTGAACGATTTAAAACAGTCTCTTTTTAAACAAATAGAAAAAGAAAAGGCTGAAATTTTGATTTTAAAAGAGCAGCTTCCATCAAAGCCTTTGAATTCAGTTCCAGTATACACTGATGCAAATTGTGCTAGTTTAGATGAAATTATGTATTTATTGCATAAAGAAAATCAAATTTTACAAATTAAAAAAATTAACTTGGTTAGACAAATCATGGAACAACAAGAAGCTTGTATAGACCTTCAGAGCAATTTGGATGCTTTACTGAAAAATAAATCTGCTGCTTAATTTATCTGTACTAAATTAATAAATATGTTGTACTACAATTAAATTATCTTCAAGCTGTTATTCTCAATTATATTTTTATTGTTAGCTGGTATATACTATTTTAATCTGTACATACAGGATATTTTACTTAATATTTATCTATTTATGATTTGCTCATGAGATTTAATATTACTGGGATGAAAATAACTGCTACAAAAAAAAGATACTGCTAAATTATTAGATGCTGTGATCGTAGAATTAGATTCGTTAATTAAAAAAAAAATAAATAAAAATCACTATATTTTATGTATTTGAGTATTTACCAAATTTTATTAATATTCCAATAAACGATCAATTTTTTGCACAGTTTATTCTAAAGCCTTGCACACGTAAGGAATTTATATTGTAATACCTATATTGTTTAGTATGTTTAAATATTCTATCTGTGAAAATAAATCTCGGTACAATATTATCTAAAAAACTCTTAGATTTCAAAATAGTGTTTAAATGTTTTTCAAGATAAGCAAGTACTTACATATGTTACAATGTGTTAAAATAAAATTCTACATAATTCTTTCGAGTTTATCCTTGATGCATTTTTTTTTGTAAGTTGCATAACTTATTGTGCTATATGTTATCAATACAGTTGGATTATTAAATTCTTTATGTGAAGTAATCGATTTTTGACTTACACCTGGAATGAAAGGAATTCCAACTTCGGTGACTTATTGCTGCTTTAATATTTTATTGGATGTCTTGCTTAACACCTTGGTGACTGCTGTTGTAGCATAGGCTGTTTCCCAGATACCAGCGAGTTATAATAGAAGATTACATTAATTCGGAATACATCCCTGAAACCAACTACCACAATACTGGCAATAATAAGTATGTTTTGACAATGCTTCCAAGGTATTGAGTCATGTAACAATGCTTGAATAGGATACCAGCTCAAACCCATGAAAACACACATATAAATTTGCCAGTAAAGTGGTAGTTGGTATGCTGTGGTAAAACTTGACTACCATTATAGTGTAGTTGGTTGTCAACATGTCGAATGTTGTGTCTGTAAATTTACATTTTGATCGACACAAGCTGTGCTACGGTGACCATCAAATGGGAAATATTTTTGTTTTTTTAAGACTGCCAATAATTTGTGCATGTTCAAAAACCAAAAACTTTAATCTACCAAATCATCGTTTGTTTGGCAGAAAATGACCAAATCTAAAAATCAATATTTTTGAAACTATCAATGTTTTTAATGAGATTTTAACATAGTGTGAAAGAAATAATTTTTCTATCAAGTTTCGAAAAACATGAAATGTTAAGATTTGGCAGTTCTTGTGTAATTTGGGCATGTAAATGAGTGTTGATTACTGAGCTTTTATGGATAGCTAGATTATTGATTTGTGGTTTCAGAAATTATATGAAACATTCTCAGTTAATGTGTTCTGATTTTAAAGGTTTTAGTGCAAGACCTTTCCATTGTTACATATTTTACTATCAGAATTGAGATACTCAGGGCAAAAATGTACTGCAAATACAGTAATCAGTAGTATAAGCACTTTAAGTAGTTTACTTTCAGTACTTTTAATATTGCTGTACTGGTACTGGAATTTCCAGTATTATATCTACAAAGTACTGGTACTTCTTTTTTAGAATTTTTAACAAGTACTACTTGTTACTTAAAAAAGCACTGTAAAAATATAAACTACTCCCAGTATTGTGTCCAAGTACTCTCAGTAGTGAAAAGTACTGTAAAATTATAAATACTGTAAGTAGTTTACTAACGCACTTCCAGTACAAGTACTGTAAAAATATAAACTACTCCCAGTAGTGAAAATTACTGTAAAATTATAAATACTCTAAGTAGTTTACTGATGCAGTTCCAGTATATTACTTTTTTATATAGAAATAATCCAGGTGCTACTTGTTTAGTGCTTAGAAAGGAAAAGAGAGAGACACTTGATTTTCATAACTATCATCGCATTAACCTGCAAAACCTGGTCGTGACATGATTAAAACAGTACCACGCAAAATCTTATTTTGCTATTTTTCGCCCTTTTTGCTCCTAAAATTTTTTTTCCTTATTTTGATAATCTTTTTTTGTTTATTTCACATTATTATTATTTTTTAAGTTATTCCATAAAATATAACAAATTATATAAAACATAATTGAAACAATTTATTTTATAAGTTTCTGTTTAATATCATTATTATGTTAAAATTTTTTTAGTAAATTGACCAATAAGACACATTTACAGAGCAAGCTTCATCAATATGTACCTTGATTGTCACTCAAAAAAATAAAAAGAAAGTCTGAAATTTCTATTCGATAACATTCTCATATAAAATCAAATGGTAAAGATACTTTGCAGTACTGCAATACTGGCAATTATTCAAGGAGTATTTACTTAATACTGGTACTCTACCGTTTAAGTAAGTACTTGCAGTACTTGAACCTACTGTCAGTACTTGAAACTACTGCCAGTACTTAAAAGTAATCTTAAGTACTCAGAAGTACTGGAAATATCTAGAGTATTTACTTAATACTGATACTGCAAAGTTTTGATTTCCAGTACTTTACTGAATATTCCAAGTACTATTGAAAAGTACTGGTACTTAGTACGGCAAGTAAAAGATTCATTGTTTGATACTGGATACTGGTTACTCCCAGTACTTTTACCGAGTACTGGTCACAGCTCTGTTTACTATAATCTCCAATTCCTCAATACTGAAGATTCCAATTTATCTAGAATTAAAAAGAAACTAGCAAAAGTGTGTGAATTTGTTGTTGTAGCAAGCAAAATCAGAATGTACTGTTTTAGACTAATAAGAAAAGTTATTCAGATAGGGTAAGGAATGTAAAAAAAAGCTTTTCGAGTCTTGCTCATAACATACACATGGTTGAATCAGTGGCAAAAATATAATTTTAGGTGTCTCCCTCCTCCCCACAAGTTCAATTTTGAGGCCTCTTTATTATTATTTACAATTTGGTATTCTTGTGATCTGTAATAATCTTAATGGCAATTAGCAGAATTTTACTTTTATAAATCAAAAAATCTCTTAACTTTTTAATAAATTTGTATTAACAAATTTTATTGATTTTATCTTGATTTGGTTCAACTCTAAATAACAATTTTTTAAATTATAAATACAATCAAAACCATTTGTATACAATGAGTGGCGTAATTAAGTTTATGTGGTAACTATTCTTTTAGAGAATATAATGGCACAACTATTACGAGGGCGGTTCAGTAAGTACCCGTGTTTGACGACAGAAGGCGTTCCTGAGGGAAGTTGGTGTTATCATCGTGTGCTGCCATCTATCAAACGACGGTATAACAAATTGCAGACTGATTGATAGGTTAGTTTGGATTTGACAGCCATTTGAGTAAGACGTGTTTCGTGATTTTAGCTAAGATGGAAAAAGAGCAGTATCGTTCGGTAATTCGCTTTCTGTTTTTGGATGGGAAAAAATGCGAGGAGATAAAAGCAAAGTTGGATGCTGTTTATGGGGACACTTCGCCATCTATGACCACAGTTAGATATTGGTTCAACGAATTTAAACGTGGGCGAACATCCGTTTTTGATAAGGAGCGACCAGGACGCCCGGCAGACGTGGTTACCGAGGAAATCATTCAAAAAGTCCACGACATGATTCTCGCTGATCGACGAACGAAAGTGCGTGAAGTAGCAGAGGCCGTAGGTGTGTCGACCGGAACGGCAATTAATATTTTACATGATAAGTTGGCGATGAAAAAATTGTCGGCGCGATGGGTGCCGCGATTGCTAACGGTGGACAACAAGGGGATGCGGCTGTTAACTTCGAAGCAGTGTTTGGAGCAATTTAAACGAAATCCGAAGGAGTTTTTGCGTCGAGTTGTCACCGTTGATGAAACCTGGATTCATCATTACACACCAGAAACTAAGCAACAATCAAAACAATGGATTTCTCCCGGTGAATCTGTTCCAAAGAAGGCGAAGATGGTTCCATCGGCCGGAAAGGTCATGGCGACGATTTTTTGGGATGCGAACGGCGTCATCCTCATGGATTTTTTAGAAAAAGGAAGAACGATCACTGAACAATACTACAGTGAGTTATTAGATAGCTTCGACAAAAAATTGAAGGAGACACGGCCGCATTTGGCGAAAAAGAAGGTGCTGTTTCACCACGATAACGCACCAGCACATTCATCCGGAGTTGTCGCCGCCAAACTGCATGAATTGCGTTATGAATTGCTGCCGCACCCCCCGTATTCACCCGATCTGGCTCCCTGCGACTTTTTCTTGTTACCTAACATGAAGAAATGGCTCGCGGGAAAAAAATTTAGCTCAAACGAGGAAGTCATCGCCGAGATAGAGGCGTATTTTAGAGAGTTCGACAAATCCTATTTTTTGGAGGGGTTAAAAAATGGCAGGAACGTTGGGAGAAGTGTATATTTCTAAAAGGAGACTATGTTGAAAAATTAAAAAAAAAATTTGAAAAAAATTGTGTCTTCATTTCTAACACGGGTACTTATTGAACCGCCCTCGTATGTTTTACTTTCATTCGTATGATAGCGTGATTAGAAATAGTAAGCAGCAGTTATAAAGATTAATAATATATCACAAACTGTGATATTTGATCAAAAAGTGAAATAAAAGGAAATAGTTTTCAGAAATTCTAGAAAACATTTGAATACCAGTATCCATTTCCTTCACTGGACCTTATGCTGCGCCGGCTGTATGTTTGATTGAAAACAATAATAATAAAAATACGTTCCCGCTCGCTCATTTATCACAGTGTATCGGCGCTGCTATCGGCTTCGTAACCTAAGGTACGTTCGTTTATGTTGTTCTTAAAACTCGGAGTACTTCCATGTACTTCGCTTGTTGTAGAAGCCGTTTGTTTTTTCGATCGAATTAACAGAGTGCGCTATTGTAGCGTTGGTTTTTTACAGTACGGAGTAAAAGATACAAACTCTTTTAATGCACCTAGTGAAAAGGTTGTATACGTTAGGAGTTTATGGAAGCACAAGCGGAGTTGCCGAAATTGCTAACATTCAACACAATCTTTGGCTTTGACTTTTTTTAATGTTGTTTAATTTCTTTACAATAATTTTGAAAATTCCATACACCCGAATTTATTTGAGTAATAAGTTTGTAGACAAATGTGAGAAAAAACATGTATAAATTAACAAAAAACAAAATACGTATCATAACCTTAATTTTCAATTGTTACAACTGTGTTAAACAAATTTAATATACCTACTTTAGTTTTGTAACATAGCAGTCTAATTGAAATTTAGGTTAATTAAGATTATTGTTGAGGTTACGTCTACAACTTTATTTGTTTACGTTCTACGATTTCTACCGTTTCTTTCTTTTATTCCGAGAAACCCTGTTTACTCTCTGTATCACGCGATCATTCACTCCACTCGCAACGCTTCAGTTTCTAATCAGAAAGCCGAACGTCCTTTAGTTTACGTGAGTGTTGGGAATCCCCGACTAGCGAGCTTAGTAAAGCATGCGTAATAATGATAATGTAGTGCACAGAATCAGCTGTTGCAGTCAGAGGTATAGTTTACCGATGAAAATAGCGAAACAAATATTTTGATAGTTAGCTATGAGATTTCCCGATTCATGTGTATTATTAAAGTAGACAAAATTTATCTGATATTAATAAGACGAAAAAGAATAAAATCGGTTTGCCATGGTAGTTAGATAATAGTTAGATTTAATGAAGAGAGTAGACCGGCCCTGTGTTGTTTTGTAAGATATCATCTCCTTTTCTAACTATAAACGTTTCTTGCTATTTAGAAAAAAAACAGATTAAATCTAAAACACAGGCAGTGGCAGTATTTATGTAACAGGTACCTAGTGATTTTTAACAATCTGGTAGTGTCAAACTTGAATTTTGAATTTTTTTGGAACTATCTCAGAATAACTTACAAATTTTCATAGCTAACTATCGAGATTATCGTAGTACATCGTGCCCAGTGTAAATTAATGGTACACAACCGATAATTATCGTACATCTGGTAATACTGCCTACTGCGTTCGCGGCACTTTATTGTTAAAACGCTTAAAACACTGCAAATAATAATCAGTATATACAGTGCTTGTGTTCAGCCGCAGTAATCAGACTTACGCGCTGCCAGCATTGAAAAAAGCGCCTTTAAAAGTGTTCCTTTGCCTTTATGGAAATTGACATTTGCTACCGATCTTCCAGGAACCCTTCACTGCTCCTGAACACAAATAATGTTTAAGTATTCCCATATTGGATTAATCTTTCACCGCCGCTCAGACGGATGTTAATTTTCACGTTAATATAAGTTATTTTCAAAATTGTTATTAATTTTAATATTCTGGTTTCTTCTGGAACAGAATTTTGTAATAGAATTGGTAAAACAATGATAGAAAAAGCAACCAAAAAGAACTGAAAACTACAACACAACTTATAATTTTGTAAAGGCAAGTTGACAGTTGTCACTTGAAATAAGGTTACTTTAATTTTTAAAAGTCAAAGTTTTTTTTGTTGCTTGGATTCAGTAGCAGCGTTGCAATACTTAAAAAAATCAAAGTACTTACCATTTCAAAACATGAATTTCTAATACACTAATTCAAAAAATTGAGTAAATACAATGCAGTTTAAGCCAACACCCTGTATTTCTGAATGACTTACAAGTTTTTATTTTTAACCTATAGTTATAATTATAGAACATTTTTTAAGCACCTTGTATACTATAAATATTCTAAACTCTGAAAAGTATTTATATTTTTTGAAAACACTTGAACAATAACTGTATTATTTTTAAATACAAATAATCCCAATGCACTTGCGCCGACTTGCACGTATTACGTATACGTAGTACGTAAACGTATTATTCAGTAGAATTACATGTGTGGCATTTGATCTATTAATTTATCATTTTTGACAATGAGTAAACAGTATGCATACAACCTGCATAGAGTAAAAAATATTAGCCCATATATTTAGACATGTAGATAACTACGCAATTCTTAGAATTAGTCATATTCCACACAACGGAATTTTTACATTGAATTATTTATATTTACTACGTGAATCTACGTTTACTGAAGATGCTCAGAAGATCCACAAAAGAAAGGTATGTATAAGAAGCTTTCAGCGGGAATTTTATTACTGCATGAGTATATGTATGTCGATACTCAATAGTCAAATTCCTTGGCTTGCTATTTGCAAACGTGACTGTGTATATTAATGATTCATTCTATAGTCTGGACCAAGCCAGACACTTTGTTGTTTGTATCCCATACTAAATCTCGATTATACTTTTAGTGTCAATTTCTACAGAAACAAAAAGAAAACGTTCTGTAGCTTGCGTGACATAGTATAGTTACGTCTTATGCAATAACAAACCACTTGTACTTGAAATTTATTTCCTTAGACCAAGTTTTTAAATAAAAGTAGTTACATCTAACGTAAATAGTTTAGATACATCTCATGACAGACTGAACTATCTATAACACTATTTGTAAACAATGGCATACATAAAGCGTGACAATGACGATGGACATGATAGAGCCCAGATTATATTAGACATATTCGATTAGTTTTAGTAAATGAAAATAATAATGCCCGCAATGATTTTTTATTATTTTATTGTAGTAATATGTGAGTTAGCCAAAATGAATGATCAAGTTTTTCAAGATGATACATGTATATACAAATTAGAATATATTACACGTACCTATACATATTTTACAATTATCTTACATCTATGTCTTCTAACTCATGATTAATTGTGATTATAAATCTAACAAAAGAGCTAATGATTAAATGAGAGAATGAACTAATGCGTTTATATACTAATTTTATATGTATGTATAATTATTATATTCGCACATATTTCATATCCACTTAACTACTTATAGAAACACTGCCATATAATCAGTAAAACTAATAAGGAATTGTACATCTGGTGTCAAATGTTACTCCACTCTCTTGGAACAAAAATAGATTTTCGAATCTGAACACTCCGGTTGCAAGAACTCTTAAATGCGATCAACACACATGGCAGGAGACTATGCAAGCGTGGCTGATTATTGTCCGTGCACTTCACATCAGTCCAATAAAATTACTTAAGATGGGATGATTCTGATATATCAGATATTATTATCTAGAAGTGGAAATACGAAATGTACCCCCTGGTGATTTTGCAGGACTGGTCCTGCGAATGAGCGAATTTCGCTTGGTCCTCGGGAATTGGCAAATGCTCAACTACCAGGTGTAGGCGTGGAGTTTGCCTCATTTATTGCAGTCTCTACAAGACGCTTATGCTTTCCCACTAATTCGGGAAGATCATAAGCGATAGCCACATCCAGCCTGTTGATGGGACACCCTCTGAAGTACGTACACGTTGACGAAAGTTGTTGGAAATCATAAAGAGCATTCAGTCTAAAGAAGTCCCGATAGACATCTGGATCTGGCAAATCATAACGCGAGATGTTCGTAAGAGTAGAGAGACCCTCGTAGATATGATAATCTTGAGGATGATTGATAATTTCATCAGATATTTGTTTGCGATTTCCAAACACCGATTTATGGTTGTAATAGGTTGTCAAGTAGCAGTCAACCATTTTGGCGTGATTTCGAACGCGTACCTATGACAAAAGATATATAATTATTCGTATTTTAGAGGGGTAGTTCAACGTACAGCAAATCTTCGCGCACTCGCTATTTTGTTGTCGTTTCTTTTGTCCACAGCTGAACGAAGATCTCTCAAAAACGCACGTTCTTGCGCTTGAAGAAGTTTCACAGGAGCCCAAGGTTCGTAAGGTTTAGACCACAGTGATGTGGTGTACATCATGGGCGGTTGGGCAGATGACATTAACGGAGAGATATTCCATATTAATGCACCCTGTACACGCATTAGTTCTTCTGGTTTTACTTGATCCGCTTTGTTTAGAACAATGCGAGTCTAGAAAAAAATTTAAAATGAAAGTATCACAAAAATGAATTTATTAATAATTATACCTGGTGCTCTCTACCCTTAAGCTGGTCTAGAATAGCTTCTGTTTCAGGCCCAACATCTAATTTTGATGGATCGTACACTAAAAATATTATATCAGCACGATCGATAAACCATTGACAAGCATCATTAAAAGGAAACACTCTTGACACTTGTTTGCGTACTTCTAAAATACCGGGGATCTCAACAATATTAACCTGTAATTAAAAAACGAAAGCTTTAGTGTGCTTGATAAAATTTTAATACAATGTTGTACCTTTTCCAAAAGTTTGCTAGGTAATTTGTATCCACGTAAACGTTCTTCTAAACCTTGTCCAAACTTTTGGAGTCCAGAAAATGTATAATCTGCTGCTAATACGGTGCCATCTAATACTTCCGGCTCGTCTCCATACATCAAAATATTAAAATAGGCTGGTGACGGTTCTGCTCCTTAAACAGAAGAAGGTTTACATTGTATTTTCTACAGCTACATATATAACAATACCTGTGTGCAAAGTCGTTTCATTGTGTTCGATGCCTAATAAGTAATTAATGATAGTCGACTTTCCTCCACTCCAGGGCCCCATAAAAAGTATAAGAGGCTTTGAGAAGATTTCTGCATCTCCAAAATGCCGGTTACTGAGATCTCTATATTTGTATAATGTTTCCAAAGGCTTTATGGCATTTTCATACAATTTTTTGAGTTCTCTTAATATAATCTCAGAGAATTTATGCGTAATCTTTTCGGTTTCAGATGATTCTTCATCTAATTTAAGCAATTGTGCTATATGGTCTCTGGGTCGTAATTCTGTAAGATCTTCTTCAGATTCTTTAATAAGTTCTTCCACCTCAGCTACACCTTCAGGAGTTTCTTCTTCTTCTTCTTCGCCTTCTTCTTTCTCTTTACTTTCTTCTTCTTTTTCATCTTCCTTACTAGTTTCTTCAGAAGCAGCTTTTTCTCCCTCTTCTTTCTCTTCTTCTTCTTCTTCTTCCTTGCTTCCTTCTTTTGCTTCTTTACTTTCTAAAATGGTAATTTTGTTACACTATAAAATTATAGTTAATGAATACGTTTACCTTCATCACCAGCCTCTTCCTTTACATCTTCTTTACTCTCACCTTCTTCTTTAGATTCAGCTTTTTCTTCTTCTTTGCTAGCTTCTTCTTCTTCTTCTTTGCTACCTTTTCCTTCTTCTTCTTCTTCTTTGCTACTCTTTTCCGCTTCTACTTCTTCTTCTTCTTCTTTGCTACTCTTTTCCTCTTCTTCTTCTTTGCTACCTTTTTCTTCTTCTTCTTCTTTGCTACCCTTTTCTTCTTCTTCTTCTTCTTTGCTACCTTTTTCTTCTTCCTCTTCTTCTTTACTACCTTTTTCTTCTTCTTCTTCTACTTCTTTACTGGCTTTCTCTTCTTCTTCTTCTTCTTTGCTTTCTTTCTGTTCATCCTCTTTGCTTTCTTCTTCCTCCTCTGATTTAGCAGCTGCTTCTTCTTCTTCTTTACTAGCTTCTTCACCTTCCTTTTCTACACTACCTTCTTCACCTTCTTCCTCTCCTTCCTCTTCCTCTTTGCTAGGTTCACCAGGTGCTTCTTCTTCTTCTTCTTCTTTACTAGCCTCTACAGCATCCTCTTGACTAACTTCATCACCTTTTTCTTCGCTAGCTTCAGCACCTTCATCTTCTTTACTAGCTTCAGCAGCTCCTTCTTCTTTGCTGGCTTCCTCTCCTTCTCCCTCTTCTTGGCTAGCTTCGGCTTCAGCTTCTTTACTTTCTGAACCTTCTTCTTCTTCTTTACTTGCTACTTCTTCGGTTTCCTTATCTTCCTCCTCTTTGCTTTCTTCCTTTTGCTCTTCTTCAGCACTTGCTTCTTCTTTTTCCTTACTTTCCTCTTTTTCTTCATCTACTGCAGCTTCTTCGCCAGATTCGGTGGCTTCTTCTTCCTCCCCAGATGCTTGTTGTTCCTCTTCAGCACTTTCATGCTTGTCTTCTGCACCTTCTTCTCCACTTTCCTGTTCTTCTCCTTCGATTACTTGCTCTTGGCTAGCTTCTTTCTCTTCTGACTATAAAAAGTATGGTTATTACTTTTAGTAGAATAAATGAATAAAAATAAATTAGGAGTTTTTTGAGTATAACAGTTACATCAGTAAGTTAATTGATGTAAGTGTAAATGTATTATAGTTCTTACCCATAAATTTGATATAGAACCTACCTCTTGTTCTTCACTTTTATGTTCTTCCGATTCTACATTATCGGCATCGTCATCAGCAGTATCATCTTCCTCTCCCTGTAAGTGGTTGTGTTATTGTGGTATGTTTATATTGTATGTATTTTTGTTAAATGCGATATAAATCAAGACTTGTATGTGGGTACTATTGTATGTTACTAAGTTATCGTTTTTTGAATAATCTACATTACCTCGGTGGTTTCTACATCGTCGCTTTTTTCGGTCTCAGCACTTTCTTTTCCTTCTCCATCGGTGTCGTCATCTCCATCACCCTCTGGGTGATCAGAGTCGTCAGTAGTGATCTCAACTGTGGGGAGATCTTCTTTACTATCCCCATCATCTGGAGGTGCGGCGGTTTCTGCTTCTCCCGCTTCTAATTCTTTTAATGCCTTTTCGATGTACGGTCGGCATTCTGACTCTGTTGGGCCTTCCGACTCGACCTCACCTTGCACACCTTTGTAATAAAATTTAATTAGATTGTCGCAATCAAAATAATTTATTATTATTATTATATTATTTTAATTATTAAAACTTCTTCGAGTGCGTGCGTGAATTTAAGGTTTTAACATATTTCGAAATGGCGCTTATGTTATGAGATGAGAGAACTGCCACGCATGAGTTGCCAAATTGTTTATTCACTATACGTAATTTCAAAAACTTCAAACGATTAAAACTTGCTTCTTTATATCATCACTGTTTGAAAAAAACCTTTTTGCAGTAACATTAAAAATGATTTCCCTTAAATATTTATATTGTCAAATGTCAATTCGTAGAGAAAAATAATTTTTGTAAGTTTCTCAAAATAATAAAAATTTGATAAAAAGTTTATACAATTATAGTATAAAAGTAAACTTTGTAAATAAAAAAAATGCATATGTAATAATTGCGGTCATTTAATAAGTTTTAAGTAACCTCTGATGTATTTATTGGCTTTCATCCAAGAAAACAGCTGTTATTTTATATTTTATCGCGTAATAAGATAGAATGTGATGGTACGTGTAGCCAAAATTGGTTAATTTTTAATATCGGCGATGATTCATAAGTGAAACTTAAATCTATGGATAATCAGTTTAATTATCATCAAAGCAATTGCAAAAATGCATATTTTGCTATCGATCGTCGTGTCGAACTTTTCTTTAGTTTTCGCCAAGATATTTGTATCTATTTCCCTTAGCAAAACGCGCACAGTGGGCCGTCAGTTTTATAGAATAATAGATTTCGAATTTTCACATATAAATATATTTGATCCAAGGGCATTCATTTCATATTCCATAGGTTGTCCGTTCCACGGTCGATGTCTATTTTATATTTAGAATGTAGTCTAGGGTAGCCTTAGCTGGCGAAATGCCTACTATGTCGTCAGTTGCAGTAGGTACTTGGCTACTTTTAGATCAGCGATTTTACATTTTTAAAAATTATAATCCTCGATTTACTGTGCCTACATATTTTTTCACAGTGACACTTGACGCTACCGATACTGTTTCAACCAGGATTCCGTTGCAACACCACGCATTGAAATCACTGTACACATTAAAACTATCGCAATTATTTTTAAATTTAATACATTGTTTCTCTTTTAATACATTGATATTGAAATACTTTAAGAATGCGGTTTACGCACGAACTAAATATTTCGATACGTTATTTTTAGTAACAAGTTTATTTTTAAGTAATAATTATTATTATTAGTAAATTGTAACTTCCAAAAATAACGATTATATTGTAGGTTGAAAAAACTAGAATAAGAATAAAAAATTGCGGCGGTTAGGCACATTACATAATATTAATAATCAAGAAATCTTCACTAATGTTTAAATTTTAATTTGCATAAGTAACCAACAATTCTTCACCACTTTAACCCACGCACCCACTTGATTTTTATTTTATAACAGATTTTGAAACATTCTTTGGCGATTTTTTCAAGTTTCACAGCACGTTTTACAAGAACTTGCTGGACGTACCCTGCAAGGTAGCGGCGAGGAGCGATAAACCCAGTAGCAGCAGCAGCCACGAGGACCTCCGGTAGACCTCCATGGCTTATCTTCACTACGTCCGTCACATGAACGTTTTGCACTGAGCACCCAGATTATGTGAGCCCATCAAAAGTCGCCACGACGCCGGACAGAGGCGTCGTCAATTTTGATTTTGTTTCTTATGTATATTAATATTTAAAGTAATTCAAAATATAGAACCGATCTATTCATTCTTAGAAATGTAATATTTGATTGGTTTCTTGGTGGAATTTGCTAATTATCCCGAATTTCTATAATTGAAAATGAAAAATATTTTGAAAAATAATTTAAAAATTTTTGTAAACTGTTAAAAGTTTTAAAAGATAACTTCCTGTATATTAGTTCGATAAAAATGTTTTAAAAATTAATTTGAATAAATATTTAGAAGTTTTATAAATCCCGCTAGGACCGTCAATGAATTTTCATTTTAAATTATTCAGCGATATAAACCGACGCTCTCCGATATCGACGCCTAAACTTTTGACTTTACACCCAAAACATCTTAAACTTACTTTAAGAACATTCACTTTCAGTGGTTGTACATAATATGATAATTTAAAGTAACGAATAATAATAAAAATGTAAGTTACGGATAGTTTATAATGAATTATTTAAACAAAAATATTTTTATTTTCGTATTTAATTTAAAATTATTTAAACTTCACCTTGTAAACAGTGTTTATTAAAAATATCCCTGAAATATGTGTTACAAAATAAAACGAAGAGCTACTTTTGAAATTTTTTTAACAAGAAATATATAATCTGTTGCAACTTAGTAAATGAAAGAAAAATATTATTAGCGTACATTTTTTTCTAATTTAAACGATTTATTACTACGATAATATGAATCATTCACAAATTCTAATTGTAGCTAAACGCAAGGTATATTTTTAGTTCAACCTCATTTTCAGAATATTTTAGGAAACAATTGCAGTTATGTGCCGTGAATGTTTGGTTTTATTTTTCTTTCAACTTTATAATTAATGAGATGAAATGTTTTGCAATTTTATAAACTTACGAGTTCTTTCGCCTCCTTTCTCTCGAATTTTACGTCGACAAAATAACAAACTATTTTAAAAAAACAACGTGGTAAGTTAAAAAGGCAGCTCCCACATAACTTATTTTCTGTGGACGTTATTTAAATGCAAGGAGGATAATGTATGACGTTTTCTCATTTTTGTTTTTATTCTGTATACCCTAAAGAAATTTTTTTATTTTAAAAATTCGAAAATATTGTAATCGAGATCCCAGGGAATTTATAAATCCTGGGTTTTTTTTGAGAATTCTTTAAAAATAAAAGCTAAATAAAATAATTTTTTATGACCATTTTGTTATATTTTTAGAAAGGATGAACTCGTGTAAACTTCAGATTTAATTGTTTTATTAGGATCTTATTTTTAGATACGCGCATCTTTACCTTTAATAAAACATTGTGTTGAGTTAGGATGGAGTACATTTAAATTTTTTTCTATACGAATTCGCTGATTTCTTTGTTTAATTAATGTCATTATTATGGATATCTGCTATGTCACATCCTGTTATTGGGTTTAGTTCTCATAACGTAAACCGCATCAATTCCAAATATAAGCTGTGGAAAAATTTACTTGTTTTACTTAAAGTAGGGTATGCAATGCATCTACAAATTCTCTATGGTAAACAAAAAAAGTTTTCCAAATTGTTTAATAATTCAATCTTCTTTTTTTCTTCTTTTGAGCACTGTTTTTATCAAGTCATATCCCACAGCAAAACATCTGACTTTATTACATCATCAAATCCTTAATTTACTCGAGCCTTACTTGAGTGTATGAATCGTTGTCTTCTGTGCTTTATTCATTTTACATAAACAAAATTCTAGAACAGTATACTGGTGATTTTCAAGTCTTGATATCGATCTTGGTATCATATGGTCTTGATCTTGTAAAGTGAAGATAACTAAAATAGATTAGACGACTAAATTCTATAATGAACTTCGAGCTGAACATCTTGGTATGCCGCCGGCAGTCCTATATTAATATAATATAACAAAGTTAGTTAAGGAGCGTCAATAGGCCAAAATAAAATGACTTGGATACCTTCTTTCTATAGTACTGTCAAGCCTTAAGACAAAGTGAATAGCCTCAAGTTAACCTACCAATCGCAATTTGGACGATTTGCTTTGTAATACCCAGGAAAAAGGCAGTTAATTCTAGCTCATTTGTTATTAGAAAACGTTAGAAATGCATTTCGAACTTACAAAATGCCAAAGGAGGTTTTTCCCGTTAATTAGTCATTATCAGTATTCAATATTATTATTTTGATCTTTTGAAATAGCCAATCACATTTCTTTTTATCTTAAAATTAGAAACAATATTATAATTTCTCTTTAATGCATTGATTTAACTGCCGTTTACATAAACAAATATATATTTTTCCAAAAAAATATGTTAATAAACTCACTCCTTGATGCTTTTCAGCATCAAATTGCAAAGTTTGTTTGCACACAGATTGTATATTGCAACTTTATTAAAATCTAAAAATAAAGAAAAAGCAAACAATGTTTTTAATACCAGATCTGTGAAGTTTCGTTCATAGAATGCAGCCGTACTCAAAATGTACCTACTTTACTTTTTATATTAAAAACACAAATTGGTACAATCATTATAAGTTAGTTTTTCTTTTTCTTCTTCTTTCTTTACTTTGTTTATGATCTATTCATCACTGTCATCACCTTTTTTCTTTTCACCGTCATTTTTTTTGTTTCTTTTGGTTTCTTTCCTTAAAGCTTGCGGTTTTTTTCTCTTTTTTTTCGTGGTCTAAATAAGGAAGATATTCTGGATCCGCATGGAAATCATGCTCAACTAATAGAATAATAGAACCCTCTATATTCTTGGCATGCACATGGGAAACATATCTAGTACGCCCACGGTCTCTTTGTAAATGAGGCCAAACGATTGGTGATATCTTGAGTGTTTTGGTAAAAAGTTTCTCGGTGTCATTTAATACTTCCTTTCTTTTCTTTTGCCGAAAACAGGGAAAAAATTAATTGCTTTTTTGTTCTACTATCGCCCTTCTAATCGTTTGGGTTATTTAACGTTATTTTTCAAAGTTTGAATCTTCTCTTATTAGTCGAATTTTCTCGGTATTGTTGACCTAGCCATCGAGTAATAATAAACATAAAAAATGTAAAAACCAAAAACAGTCAGTAAATGATCAAAAAGGATCCGATGGAATATTGATAATTAATCAATAAATAAATGAATAGGATTAGCATTTTTCAAAACTGCCAGTTTTCTGTATTTCACTGAAGTATAGGTTGTGTTTGTAGCATATATGTTATTCATATAATTGCTACCAAAAGTACCAGATGGGTATTTTTATTATCGAATATTTTAAAGTTTTCCTCATTTAAGTAAATTCTACTTATAGTGAGACATCAGCATTTAGAAGAGTTTTCTAAACAGCCAACATGCATATAGATAATTCCTGCACCTAATATATGTAAGTAGGTTTTATGACAGAATTCTTTGTTTTGTGTTGTCAGATTAATTTGTGTTTCAGAAAATATCAAATGAGAATTACAAGAAAAATGCAGACTAAAGCACTTACAGAACATATTGAAGTTTCGATACTATACTTCTTTGTCACGTCAAAGTCAAAAGTAATGTTTCGCATTGATAATCAAAAGAACAAAAGAAGAATGGAATTAATTTGAAAGATTTAGACTAGATAGCAATAGTAAATCAGTACCGGTATTGTTCTTGGCTAAAAATAAGCCTCTGAGTTCCCCTACAATGGGGAAATAAAAAACGATGAGTTTCTCTTTTTTTTCCTATTTTTGCAGGAGAGAGGTTTTGGATTTTCCATTCAACTCTTACTAAAATATAACTGTCTGTAATTCATGTAAACAATGAGAATGCTTCTCTTGTTTGTTAACATTTTAGGTTACTTCTTGAACTGGTTAATGTTGTATATGTAATACACACTGAGACATTTATTTACATCAGTAGTATCAACTCATTTGTACTGATATCGCAAACAAGTATGATAAGCAAGAGTAGACCATACCAATTTAATGGTAACATTATAGCAATCTATGAAAAAATGATTTGCATTGTGTTTGCAGTTGTATTCTTATAGTCTTATTTTTGTTTCTTTTTATTTGGAAGAAAAATCATTAAGATGACTTAAGCCTCTTAAACAAAGATACAGGGCAAGAGGCTGGTCTGACTTTTGAGAAAAATATAAATTTTTTCCACAAGTTATTTCTATTTGATATTATTTCATTTTTAAATAAATACAAATTGTTAAAAAAGTATATTTTTATATTTGTATCAATAGCAATTACAAAAAAAATGGTAAACTATTCATTGGTAGCATACATAAACTATTATAGTAACTTACATATAAATATAATAAAACATAAACTACAAAATACTTTGACTAGTTCAGTAGCCTCAAATGGTTTTATAATGTAACAATATAAATACTAATTTATACTGCTACGACTCTATCACAAAAAAAAATATCATTTATACTGTTACATTGATTTAGGTACATAAAAAATACTAATGTTAAACATTACCTTTAAGCTACAAATAAAAAATCTTAACAGCGCAAATACTACAAGCACAACCTTGTTTTACAAAGTTACAGATCCTATGACAATTAATTACAAAATAAAAGCAGCGTAGAGATACAATAAGCACTAACCTTTATAACGTTGCAACACCCATAGCACACTTCCTTTAAGCACCATTACTATAAATTAATATTATAGTTAAGTCACCAAACAGATACATCAGTACTAATTTGCATTTTTCTATTACAAATGATTATGGTGGCCCGATTAGAATTTTTAAAAATATTATCTCATTTCCTTGTGTGATTAAGAATTTAAGATATCTGTTTAGTGAATAAACTGGAATCAACCTTCCATTTCTTTCTGACTTTTATATACATACATTTTTAATATAAATAAAACTCAAGATAGTAACTCAGCCAGAGCTTTGAATGGATCCTAAACACATATAAAAACAATTATTATAACTGCAATTAAACAATCACAGTAATCTTTACCTCTTCAATTAATTCAAAGGCTACATTCCGATCAGTTTCTGCGTGTTTTTTATCAAATGTAAACCACAACGCTACAGCACAACGAGTTCCTTGTTTAACTGCACGAACTCCATGTAGATTTTCAGCACCCGATGAAAAACCAACCATTCTTCCACATTTAGGTCGTATACTACTCTGCAATTACACATTAGACTGTCAATTCTCACTTTCTAACAATGAAAAATTTTTTAGCAACGAATTTCTTATAGTAACTCTTATATGAAAAAATTGATTTCTTTCTCTTATAAGATATTACCTCTGACTGAGTTAAAATAAAAAAGAATAAGAAGAAAAAGAAAAAGAAGAATCACTTCAAGATTTCAAGACCCGAACAACACCCTTCTCAATTGTATTCCAAAGGAACCATGAATAAATTAAAAAGACTTGCAAACAAAAATTGAAATGGAATAAATAAAAACCACTTTGAAAACAATAGAGATCTACGTATCCAATACAATATCAGAGATTATCTCATAAAGTGGTAATTATATCAAAAAATGATTTGATGAGTTTCATAGCTGTATTTATTCATACAGTTAAAGAAATAAACAGTACTGATAAGGGTTTCAACATCTCAGTTAAAAACAAGTTTTACTTTTGTTAGAGCAATGCGATTTATAAGTAAGCCTATAATTATATTTTCGATGTATTATTCGATGTAACATTCAGATGAAAGATTAGAGAATTTTTGATTCATATATTCTTTTGTTAAGTAACAGATATTACGTATTAACGAAAAATATTAAAAATCAAATTAAAATGTATGTAATTTCTTTATTAATAAACTACTCGACATTTTGTCTCATCCACCAGGTATAAATCGAATCGTAGCTTGTTAAATTTTCAAAATAAAATTCTTAATATTCACTTTTATCCCTTCGCAAAATTAAAAGTGTAGCTGAGATAATAAATTAAAACCAGATATAGGTTAGTACACTTTAAGTTTTAAAAGTAAAGACTTAGTCAGTTTTGCGAAATTTGCAAATTAATTTCGAATCTTTACGTAGATATTTACATAGGTATACCTAGTGGTTTAAAAAACCACCAATTGTCAAGGACAAACACAATATCGCATTATATTGAGCAATTCAAAAAACCCCATTGCTCCAACAAGTCTGATTGACTCAAAATGAAAATGAAAACAAAACAAAATTATTTGATGTAATAGTAGTATGTTATTAGTGAAAGTTATTGCAAAGCAATAAATTACAAAACTATGAAAAACAAGTAATAATATCGATTCCTTATTCATTAAGTTAAAGGCTGCAAACAAAAAATGGAATCTGTCAAAGCAAGCTAATTAAAACTTTTATGTTGCTTTTTCATAAACAGTTTTATGAATTGTAGAGATGTAACCAGTTAAACATTACATATCAGGTTAGATTCGTCCCCTTTAGCTACCTACCTTCGCCTTACTTCGCTCTGCAACCGGCTAAGACTGACATCCCAAAACGCTCATGTATGCCTATAAGATCTTTATTCATACGTTTTGGACAAGCTCCACCTCTAGAAACTTGGGCAAAATTTCTCTGATAGGCGAGTACTTGCAATTTTTAAAGCTTTGATAAATAAGATGAAGAGAGATACTAAAGCTCAAACCCAAGAAAAACTGAAGCATCTTCTAGCTAGAAATACTCTCAATTGGAAAGTGTCCCAGACTATACTCCCCTTGTGCTAAACATTGAAAGTATCTGCAACATCAACATTTCCCAGATATCTTGTTTTTTACCACTTTTATTCTAGATTCGTAATTCACCCAATTGTTATAGTTGCAAATAAACCAGAAAACTACAAACTGTATCATCCATTCGAACTCCAACTACCCAAAGTGCTACTGATACCTTCGATGTGGTAATGTAATTTTGAAAATATCTCTATGTATCTTTTTGTTAGAGTTGCTTTGTTCCGTAAACCATCCGTTCGCTATACCTATCTCTGTTGGTCTTCGCCCCATTAAACTATCCAACCTATAGAAAAAGAAAGATAGTATTCCCATAATGGCCTCCTTTCGTCTTACTATTCCTAAACAGATGTTTTTTACTAAATTCGTTAGTTGTGATTTTCTAAGGAAATATGCTACGCGTGTCTTGCGATTATGGCAAACTAGATTAGGCATTAGATGCTTAACTGAGTTTATTTCGAAGACTAAACAACAAATATGAAGTGATGACAGAATTCAGGATTTTCTTTTCTTTTCTCCTTTATAAATATTGAATACAAGCAATGGCGGAAATGATACTATTCGAGAAGATACTTCGACAGGTAGTTGTGCACATTATTCATAGCCGTATCAAGGAAAGACACAAAAGAAACACGTTTAGTGTTAGATTTGATTCCTCTGCTGTAGTGATTTTCATGTTTTCCAAACCTGAAAGGAGATTTTAGAGGAACGAGATTCTTTAGCAAAGACAATAGTAAATGAGATAAAATCTCTGAAGTGCTTTCTGTCACTGTGATTAGATATGGGAAAGTAACATTGTAATATTTGTCAGGAACAATACTTAAGATACTGTCTTAATAAGTGTAGATGTAGGCTGGACAGCTCACAAAAAATAGGCATATCTTTCACTCAAAATCCTTATTGCATATACATACGTAAAACTGTGATTTCGTCTCTGTAACCATTTTAGAAAAGATCTTAACATATTCTAAAGACAGGGCACCACTCCTAATTCTAATTAGGTACATGTAATATTGTAGTTTAAAATGTCTTACCTGCACAACATTTCCGTCGAAATCTCCAGAAAAAATAAACTCTCCTCCTTTAAAATCATGATTTAAATAAAGTATAGCACTGTAATCTCTCCATGTATATGCAGGTGGTAGCTTTTCACATAAACCGTTGCTAATTAGATTACAATTATCAGCATGAACAGCATGGCTGAAATCAGTTCTGTTTGATGGAGAATCTACAATAAATCATAACCTTAATATGGCAATCTGCATCGTATCTAGCGTACTTACTTGGCAAAGCAGATCGGCACACAAGGTGAGTATAATTAAAATACAATTTCCTCTTCAGGTTAAATTGTTCTTCAAGATGCTGCTTTGCGTTTTCTGTTATCTTCAAATATAATTCGAGAGCTTTTCGATCCAGAAAACCAAAATAAACTAACAAGGCTGCCCGTCCTACGGTTAGTCCTTCGAATTTCTCCATTTCGGTATGAGGAGACATATGGCCTTTATAACCATCACCTTGTTGAGCAAATAATGTAACCATTTCTAAAAGACTTTTGCAATCATTTTCTGTTGCCAGCCCATCCGAAACAAATCTTTTGGTCCCATTTAAGTCTTTCTCGTCCATTATTAATTGAATGTTCCATAGGCTCTTTGCTGTTTTTTCCTGCTTCGATTAAACTTTTCTTGAATTTTCTTATTTGTTAGTACAGAAAGAGTTACGAAATGATAAATTACTGATAAGTATTTTTGATAAAAACAGAGAGATTTAGACTTTACATAGGGAAAAGAGCTAGAGAAATATGCTTATACAGAACAGACATAAAAGAACACAAATTCAGTATTACCGACATAATATATTTTTAGAAATCCGAAAGTCATGTTTGGAATATTTACAGAATAAAGATCGATTGAAAGTCACTGATGAATTTCTCGTTTCTTTATAAAAATGAATGCTGTTGAAGGATTATTAATTGTAAGTTTTTCCTAACATAAAAGGTATCATCCTCCATAGATCTCTAAACGGTCTTAAAACAAATATGGTATTGGTCATTGATACTAGGTAGAATACCGATTTTTTTCTAAGTTTACTTCAGGGAACTTCACACTGTATACATACCATACATTTGAGAATACTCAAAAACTAATTTTCGGAATTTGCGCCAGCTAATATTCCTTTTATGCAGTTAAAAAGTTGACCAATATCAATACATGTTTGAGACGTATAATAGGAAGTATAAAATAATAAAATTACTTTATTGTTATAGCTACAGAAAATACTTGTAAATTTCTTGGCAACAATTCAAACTGCTATAATTTAGCAAAACCATAGGTAAAGTGCCAATTTTATAACCTATTGGCATGGAAAAGTGAGATAATTTGCTGTTAATATTTATTTGGCATTTCCCTTAAAATAAATTTAGTTTTACCAAGTGAATAATAATGAAAACCTTAAATACGCGTGCAATAGTTAACTACACAGTACAAATTAAAACTTTTAGGCTTCAAAGTTATAATACTTACAATATTTGTTGTATCTATATGATTTTATATAAGTATAATAATATCAGATCAGACATTACCATAATTATAGTTCAAAGCAAAAGAGAAAAGAAACCCTGAATATATCTGAATTAGTAACTATAGCATTACCAAACAAAGAAACAAAGCTAAAAGAATTTATCATTTCGCCGCCCTTTTTATATATAATACATTATCTTATAAAATACAATTCTTTCACTTCTGATATTTTATATTAATTAACCAATTTTAAGGAATTTCTACTTATATGTGAAATAGATCACAGTGAATAGACTCACAAAATAGGTTTTGATACATATTTGATTCCAATTATGGGTAACGCACGTAAGAAAGTACAGGATGGTTTAAATTCGATGTAATTGAGAAATATACCCAAAAACAAAATAATTAGAAAAATCTGAATATGTAACATGAACCCATTCTGCTGTTTTCTAGCTATTCTGATTTCCAAAATCCCAGCAATTTATCGAATTTGGACCACCCAGACAACGGACGATAAGGAGTGATGACCTGATTCAGTAAGGAAGACAAAGAGAAAGGCCAAGAAAAACACTATAGATAGGTAGGATAAATCTCAAAAATATTCTTTAAAACTGATTAATTATTAGAAGCTATATTAAAGCAGAATTTATGGTCTGCTTGATCAACTATACATATCCATGATATTTAGCGGATAGCTATACATGTGTCTACAGGGTGATTCCGAAATAAAGGGTATCCTTTTAATAGGCGATAAGTGAGGCTAAAAGAAGACAAAAAATTAAAAAACGAAGTGGCTCCGTGAAAGTTGAAAATTTTGACAATTTTCCTAAATATTAAAAACTGAAGCCGTCTCTGGTTAGAAAAAGAAAAGTGTTTCTTGTATTATCGCCTTAAAAAGAGAAAGTTAAGGAGATTTACGGTGTTTTTAAACCCTTGTAGTGCAAGAACGAAAATTTACCAGACATGCCTATTTTCTTGGAACTAATAGTGCAGATGTAGTAGCACAATGAACAATAAATGCCATCATAAACTACCCCCTGGACATTTTACAACTTTCCCTTCTTAAATCTGAAGTATGTTTAACATGCAGGGTTGTTGAAATTCGTTAAAACAGTAAAAAAATAATAACAAAATTTATGTTACGAACAATTAGACTCCAGTCTCACAAGCAACATTTTAATCCCTTATTATTATTTAGTCACATGAATAAGAAACATTTTAAATGGCAATGGATTATACACACTACTTGAATGAAACATGCGTATGGAAGGTACTACTAACTATCACCTCTGTATTTAATTCAATTTAATAAATTCAACCAATTTTTATCTATGTAGCATAATGCTTATTGAAGTTTTTGGTTCTTCGGAAGTTTACAGAAAAAATCACCAACAGTAAAATTTTAATATTTTTCCGCTTACAGATTAAAAAGTAAAAGTTCCTACTGGTTATTTATGGCATTGTAGAAACCAGATAAACTATTATACTCCTCACATAAATAGCAAGAACTACCTGCCAATGACAAGGACAGTCAGTCAACCCCTATCGAATTTTGCTTAAGTGAAAGTATGAGAGCAGGACCGGCTTGGCTTAGCGGTTAAATTTCAATCGCATTTTTCTCGGAAACTATGCAATTTTTACCTACCGTTTTTATCGCAAATGTATGTACTATCACACTGCTATCCACCTTTAAGAGGATACCCTTTATTTCAGAATCACCCTGTATAAATACAGATTATGAATACTTTACTCTATAAAAAATATGGTTAATAAAGAAAAGACTTGTACAAGCTTGGCAATCGGCAACAGTAAAAGCAAAATTCCATTTAAAAAAACATTTATTCAATCGGATTTATAATGCATTAGTGTCTATCAACATACATTAAAATATTTATATACGTTTTGAACATGTTATTATTTTACAGTCATCTGGTTCTTATATAAACACAAAAAGTTACAGTTAAAGAATAGTATCTCCCAAAATATAAACAAAGTTCATAGAGCAGTGCTTTGTTCATCTACTGAAGAAGGGTGTTCCTGTAAAGCAAATAGGGTTAGTAAAAAGACCACATGCGTTTCCCAGCAATATTTGCCATACACAAAGCTGAGTTTGAGTCAGCTTGACTGTTATTAACAAGATTTATTTAAATCAAAACAAAAATAAAACTCTTGATCAAACAATTTTAGAAATTATTGATTCAATGGCAAACTGATTACAATTATATTTGTTATTTAAATTAAAAAAACATAAATACAGCTTTTAAAGGTTATTTTTTATGCATATTTCACAGGCATATTGCTTTAGTTTCTATTCAAAACAAAAACAAATAATAAATAAACAATATAGTCACAATACTGCATTCAATTTACTTATAGCAATACTTTAGTTTTTTATTAAGCTGATTGTAAGTAACATTCGTTAAGATATCAAGATAGCATGTATAGTTCTTAAAATCTGAATGCTGCAAAGCAATTTGTCACATTTCATTACCTTTTTTGTCTCATATTTGCTAATTATTATTATTAAGTTTAGTATTTATAAAATAAAGTTCTGTACAGAAGTAGAGGGCTTGACAGATTAGTTAACAATGAGCAACTGTTACTTCTATAGCCCTCCCAAAATAAGAAGTTATAAGATGTTACTAATTCATATTGAAGATAAATAGAATAGTGGTAGATAGTAATAAAGGTAAACAAGAGAGGACAAAAAGAATAATGCAATAATACTGCAAATCAGATATTAATAAGATCATATTCGTTTTTGCTATTTTATGAATTTAATCATAAGTCTCACTATCTCAGAAATTAATAACCTCTACAGTACAAAATTTGAACACTATTTAGACAACACTTCTTCAGAGTATTATTGGGTGCTTAATCATGGTCTCTTTCAGTTTTGTTTATATTTGCAGTTCATCAAACAGTCATCCATAATTGTTTGCTCAATTAAAAATATTCCTAGATAAAAAGACATTAACCAACTTAGGTATCAGTCTGCCAATGAAATACACATTTTTAAAGCAAGCTTTCTCCTAACATTGCAGAATGATCGAGATGATTAAAAATATTATATAAAAGCGTGTATTTGGCAATTCTTTTTAATAAACAATAAAAGTAAGATTGTATTAAGAATTATTTTAAAATAATACAATTTTACTTTTATAAAGCATAAGAATTATGGAAGATAATAAAGTACCTATTGATAAATACCTCAGACGTTTTCTCTTTGTTTGCAGGCTCGGAAATATTAAAACTGTATTCTATTTGAATAAATTTCAATAATTTTCTTTCATATGTAGATCTTCGAATGTAATGAACTGCTTCCTACAATTTAAAAACAAAATTAACATATTTATTTATACAGAATACATAAAAAGTGGCATAAATGTCTCTCCTCTTTTAACTGCTACCTACTTAATCTGATAATTGGTTGCTTTTATTTTGTAAACCAATAAGAAAATTCTTATAGGAAGAGTATTATTTAAGAACCTTGATAAAAATTTCAAATCGCACAATCTCAAAAGCAACTAGGTACTTTGCTCTCTACCTGTACAATACAGGTTGGTTTAGATACCTACACTAAATGCGTTCCAAGCAAAATAATGCTCTGGATTTACTTTGTCAGCCTTGCAAAAGATTGTTTAAACATCATAAACTAAATCTTATACATTGATTTTCTCAGTATTTCGATCTAGATCCAATGTCAAATTTACGGAGGGTTTATAGAACCAAATAGTACCAGATTTAAACTTATTTTGTTCCCAAAGCTCTCCTCTCTACGCAAAATATAATTAATCCAAAAAGGAACTGGAAATGCATTATAATGAGCTAATCAGAATGCTTTTGATTCAATACCAAAGACGTAACTTTAAATTTAGGACCCGAAAATAAGCTTTCACACCAATTGTAAATAATTTTATTTGATACTGGTTTCAGAACATTTCTCCAATTTTGAAAGATAATCAAATCTGCTTTATATTCTAGGAAGCAATTTTTTAAAGTTGTGTCACTATTTCAATTCTTATCTTCTCACATGAAAGAGTCCTTGGTTTCTTGGGGCACTCAAATCTTTGCAAGATCTTAAATCCTTACCGGTCTCGGATATCTGCGGGGTTTGGAGTTTAACTGAGTTCTTGCAAGTTTAAAGATTCTGCTCAGACAGTTTCTTCGAGTATGCAGAGATGTATTTAGTATTAGGGGAATACTAGAGTATTAGAGCTTCTCAAATGTTATACGCACAGCGATATCCAAATAGAAGGCATCCTGATACAAACGTTATTTGACGATTAGATCAACGGCTACGTGAAACGACGTATCTTCAGCAGACAGAGGCCGCTCACAAAATGTACTACTCCCACAGGTTAAAGGAAACATTTTAAACTCATTTGATAATGACCCAAGTTTAAGTAGTGCATAATGTCTGCCATAGTAGTATCCACGCAACTTTACTTCCATATATCACTTTCAAAAAGTTCAAACATTGCTTCCCGAAGATTATCCACATCGTTTGAGATTCTGCCAATGGTGAAATCGACAGCGAGATGCTATTCGAGAAAGCAACGTTCACACGAAATGGGATCTTTAATGTCCACAATATGCATTTGTGAGTTGACCCTCACGCCATTCATCAGTACAGCCATCAGATTTAGATTCAGTGTTAATGCATGGGTTGGAATTATTGGAAATGCTTTAATTGTACCTCGTATTTTAACTGTTAGATTAAATGCAGCCATTTCCACAAAAATGATCTATTAGAAGAGACATGTGGTTCCAAATGGACGGAGCTCCGGCACATTGGGGTGTTCAAACGAGACAATGGACTTCTTCTTATGGGGTACATTGAAGACTCTACGAAGAAGAAATCCAAACAGAACAATTCAACGAATACATAACGCCGTTGTGATGATTACAAATAATAATAAGTTGCAAGATATGGAAGCATGCATATTACGCCGAATTAGAAAATGCCAAGAAATTAATGCTGCTCACGTTTAAATTTTACCCGAAGCTTATTTTAAGAAAACTGAAATTACATTATGCAGTGATTTCTTAGAGGCTTACTACTGTTATCATAAGATTTATTAGCACAATGCCCGCTCGAATTTGTAAAATGAATTGAGCAGAAATCAACATCAATAAATAATGTTGTTGCTAGGAAAAGATTTATAAAACCCATCAACTTTGCATCTAATTCGAATTTAATCATACGATGTTGTCAGATCTAAAGATTTTTAATTGGTCATATTTCGCAAACTATGGATTTATGGCAAAAGTTGTATTTAACTTTTTGATTGAGATTTTGATGTAGATTCACGTACTGTGCATATTATGCGCTATTTTACATATACCCTGTATAGAGAAGACATATGATTAGCAGTAAGTAGATAAAGAGTATCTTAGATACTATCTAGATACAAATTATGGTAGCTTACTCAATATTCAGATACCAAATGATTTAAACATCTATTTTTTGTATCTAGATACTCAATGAAAGTAGGGAGACCGATATCTAGATAAGACAGATAAGAACAGTTAAAAATACTTTTTCAGATATTTTAAAATACGATTCCGGTTATTCAAGCATCTAAATTTATAAAAGTATTATACAAAATTCTCTCTGAATTAATTTTATCTTTAAAGTATTTCCGGCGTTGCTGCTGCCCCGAGGTGTCAAATTGGCCAAAGTCTGTGCACTACATGCGAAGGCTTAAATAACTGCTTTGCGTTTTCGTTACTACAATCATTAGCATTACCCTTAATACCATTATGTAGGGTCTGAATGGAGTCCTTTGTACTAATAGAATGAATTTTAAAAAAGAGATGGATGATTCTACAGCTGTACAATAGGGTGGGCCAAAAAATGAAAATTTTCGAGTTGCGAATTCTAATAGTGCGGAAAAGCATTTTTTATGCTGATAACGGGAAAAATAACGAAAAGATTCTCAACTTTATTCTTCCGTTCGCGCAAGAGGCCTAAAGTTAGAAAGAATTGCTAAAAAAAGGTACCTAACAGTGTCCTATATACGAGGGAAAAAAAGATTTATCCATTAAAATAAAGTCTTCAACTTGCGCACTGTGCTCAAAGTAGCATAAACTACCCAAAAATGTGATATTCTGACATTTGTCATGCATCCCTATAATGATAAAAAAA
>VTPC01089859.1:454901-466709 GCA_011009095.1 Ignelater luminosus | reverse complement strand
TGCCTACCTCAATAATCATTTGTAGTGATTAACGATTGAAGTTTACCACTGTAAGATTTTCAAAATGAAGTGTTATATCGTGGAGATGGTTGTTACGTACAACTTTTTCTAGTAGCATTTTTCGGTATCTTTACGAATAGTATCTTATTACAAACAGTTAGGACACCCTGTAGATCACTCTTTGTAATAAGCTATCATCAAAATATACCATAATGGATAAATTTGTAGAAGCGTAAAGCGGTTATTTCACTAACGATGATGTTCTTAGTTTCTTATATGGAATATCAGATTAAGTAGGTAAAAAAATAGGGAGTGAAGTCATTGGATTGATATTTTATAGCCCGTAGCAAACAACTTGCTATTATGTATAATCGTTACGTATAATCGCTGTGGTCTTACCGGTCTTGGAGTAAAATAACTTGAATCGACTTTAGGTAACTTTTTATAATATTTCACATTACTTCTCATAGTATCGTCATCTGGATAAAATAACAAGTAACTTGCGGCTGCTTGGCAAGCAGCTTTTAAATTTCCAGCTGTAATATAATATAACATAATATAATAACTCTTGAAATGTTTTTAAATATCTTACTCTTAAAATATGCGTATTGTAGATAATGATAATGACTAGCCAGAAGATCATCGTGGTATTCTCCATTTAAGTTATTTAGTTTTTGAGAACACTTGTATTTGCATTTTAAACAGTATGTAAAGTGGTCTAAAATATAAAAAAGAATATATTTTTGCGAATTTAATTTAATTTAAACTAGTTACTAGCAATTGAAGGTATAAAATCAGGATACCATCCTTGTATAAAAGGCCCTTCGCATTGTGCCCTACATTCTTCTTCTGATTGCAAATACGAAATTAACGATTCTTCCATATTTGCTTCAACACCTTTCCAATCTTCTTTCTCGTACGCATCTATTCCATGAATATAGAGATATATGTAATCCTGTCGTAAAAACCGTGCATGTTACATGTGGTTTCTTAATTAGTTTTATAATAAAATACTCACTTTGGCTTCAAAATTAATGATTTCTTTCATATCTACTTCTGGATGATTGGAATAGTGCTTAAGATTTTTTGCTATAGCTTCGTCGTGAGGATGAGCAACTAAATATGTAAAAGCTGCAGAAGCGGCCTTTTGAGGTTGTCCTGCCTAAAACAAAGAGAATAAAAATTTTTACATTAAAATAATATTTAAAATTTTATTATAATAAGAGAATATGCGACGTGAAAAATATAGAATATCGCTTAATGATGCATTTATCGCTAAAGAACATTGTATACAAGATAATTTTAAACGTAATCTTATACTATGTTGTAATAGTATCATGAAGTCGCGATATGCACATTTTACATTTAAATATTATTATATTTATTCGCAAGAAAAATATGTTATCGCAAATTCGTTTTTAACAATCTCAGACAGAAGTTACCATCGAACAATCAAATCTATTTATTTTTAAACTTAATCTAACTACCATTACCGTGTATTCTTTGGCATTTTTTTCGTCCACTCGCCAACTACTCAGAAAAAAAGGAAACAATTGAAAACAACCGAATAAAAAGATATACAGTAAAAGCAGTATGAACAAAGAAATGTCAAAAATTCATACTTTTGAATCTTTGTGTATAATTTCTGACCAAAGCTGAGAGTATGATTTTAAAAAGTAATGAAAGGTTACAGCCACACGTGACAAGGTAAATAAAACACACAAACCCAGGCTCTCATGTAAGGTATGGTGTGGAGAGGACGATCATCAATCATCCAATTTTCGTAAAAACGAAGAAATCTCAGATGGATGAATACGTTTCGTATGTTAAAGAAACTCTAATGGCATATTTCGTATTCAAGTTCTTGGATAGCAAAAAAGGTTCAGCTAGCGTCGGGAAGATGATTTCCCGAGAACGTCGGAACATCGGAAATAATATCTACAAAATTTATCAAGTTGATACGCATATTCAAGCTACTACAACATTATCAGCTACTTAAATAACAAAGAGAACCAAATGAAAGAGGATCTCCATTGTTACCGGTAATAATTCGACATAGCTCTACATAGACTCCACGCATAACTGCAATAGTTTACTCTCTGGTTACCTGTTACGAAAGACAAACACCAAAAATATTGCTGTAAATCTTATACAAATATTATTCTTTTGGCAACAACAGTGCTGGTGTGTTACAGTTCTTTTGTAACCACTTCTGATCTGATAATTAAGAAAAGAAAGTATCGGATTAATTCAAATGATAATTCTTGATCTGAAATACAACCCAGAAGCAGCCTGCACAAAGGTTTCATCTACTTTCAAGAATATCTGCTGTAACCCAAATTTGCTGATAAGTAAACACGTCGTTTACGAGTAACAAAACCCTACATTCAATAAGTTCTACTTTGCATGTTTTTTCTTGTACTTGCTTGCTTGATTTGAATTTCGACAAATTGATCTTGTTTCAAATTTAAATGTTTTGGAATGTATTTTTGTATCTAAGTATGCCTCAACCAAAATAATTTAAAGACACTTATTATAGATCTAAAAGAATTGCTAGTCATCATCTGAAGAAACAAGAATTAAGCACAGCATTTCGGTTTTAATAAATCTAAACATACCTTTGAATACCTTTATGTATTGCTTTGCCTAAATCCTATTCACTATAGCAAGTAACTGTCGATATCAAGATTTCTGTACATTTTTGGCTGTGCCTAGAATACAGTTGTGAAAAGTTACTAAATGTAGCATTTATCAATTAAATTTAAAAAGTTGTTTATTTATGTTTCTAAGAAGAAATATAGTTGCCCATAGATTTTTTTTGCTCTGGGTAGTTTAATTGAAAGTATTGTAATGGGTTATCCAATGATTTTCTCCTCGAAAGTAGTCATATAAAGTAAGATCAACAGTTACATCATATCTGACAGTTTAGAAATTTCAAGCTTAATTTATTAGGCATGTAAGCAGACATAGTACATATATTTTTTTTCTGTGTGCTCCAACTGTAAAAGAAATTAATGTGACAATCTTTAAATATAAAACTTTTATATAAACAGCAATCCCAAAATTTGGTCCAAATTCAGACTTCACCTTCCACCTGACCACCTGTGGCTAAAATCCGGCGTTGCACCTGCGGTAGCCCAAATTTCATTTTTACTCGCCACCAGTCCACCTGCAGTGACCCAAAGTAAAACTTTACTCTACAATAAGCCACCTGCGCTAGCTCAGAATCACGCTTTGCCCTTCACCAGGCCACTAGCAATAGGCCAATATCGAGCCTTGCCCTTCGCCGAGTTTTATCCGTAGCAGATCACCTGCATTGGTTTAAAATCAGGCTTTGTCTAGAGCTTCTTAACAATATTAGTAAATTTATGTTTTACAGCTAAAAGCAACTACTTAAGTGTTTTGGTATAAACCCTGATCACGTAATTTGTTGAGTTTTTCCATTTCAACTGTGATAACAAAAGTGATGTTTTCTTAGATAGTATTCCGATTTCCTTTTAAAAAATGTTTTATAAGTTTCTAAAATAATTCTTAAAGAGATTATAATATAAGATCAGAAACAGCAAAATTAATTTATATAAATAGCGTAAAATATACTAAGACATTCTGCAAACATGGCAAGCGATTAGTGCTATATGTAGTGCATTTTCCTAGCTGATAGAGAAATGAGAATTTTAAAGTTCTTAAACCTAGTGTAAGCTCTAAATAACATATTTAAGTAATGTACCACAGATGTTATAGTTGCACAAAGGTCATAGTACTAATAAAACTCATTTCTATTAACACAATAAAACCTTTTTTGTAAGCAAAGTCTTAAGTTCATATCGTTACTGTTCCCAGCGATTTGGAAGAAAAAAAAACAAATAAAATTACATCTAAAAATTGCATAACACAATGGGTTGATTTGAATTTATAATTCTAGAGATGACGATACCAGCAGGCTTATCGTTATCATTTTTGTTTTATAATATATCAGCAAATGATACGCAAAACTGGCGAATTTTAAAAGCCCCGTCCAGGAAACGGAAACTAGATATGTTTTTTTGGCAATGATTTCTAAAATTAATTATGCAGTTTTCTATGCAAATGATAATTACTAGGAATCCTCCATTTAAACAAATTTAGAAATTTAATATAAACAAGGATTATCAGAGTTTGCTAAAATTACTTTTAGCATCCAGACATCTATTCCAATTCTTTTCTTTTCTTATCGAATAATCATCATTTCAAAGTTAACTCTGAAAAACCGGCTGGTGTTATTTGCTTACCAACTAGACATTTTTATTTGATTCCTATAGATAAACACCAACATACCAACGTTTATTCAAGAAAAAATACTTGGTAAATAAATCTTGCACGGCATCAAAAAATGTGTTCGCTTATCAAAGGTATCCTATTACTAGAATGTCCATTAGTAAAGATTTTACTGTATCTAGATCAAAAACTAACTTTGAGATACCACATTTAAGAAAAGGAAAAGAATGCGGATACTTTATTCTGTAGGCCTAGACCTTCGGAAATGCTGGACTCTAACACAATTTAGCAAAACAAAAACATTGCTGTTGTACTATTTTTCTCGTAGTATTCGTTAGTTATAGGTAAGACTCCAAGTTTCTAGTTTAAAACTATAATTATGTTTCTGAATACAGATGAGTCTAAAAAACCTAAATGTAATTTGTAACACATTCGATTAATTCAAGTTGAAATTATCAAGTTTTACAACATTGTTAAAGTCGCCCCTGGAAATTACTTTATACATAAACGGCATATATACAGAGCAAAGCGACACTGGACCATCGAGTTCGAACCTGCAATCGGGAAAAAGATTTTCCATTTGACCTAAGTAGTTAGTGCCCAAATTGAAAAACAAATAATTATGTTTTGGTACGTTTGCTTTTAGGCAAGATTAACTTTTTAATAAATTAACGTAGATAAAACAATTATTTTAATCATAAACAGTTTTCTAATATTTTCGAAACGACTTTTTGATACACTCTGTATTTATCCCGATATAAAAACCTTTAGAAAAAGTATAACGAAGCTACAATGTTTATTAATGATGAAAGTATTACTGAAATAAATAAATTGGTATTTCAGTTGATAAAAACAAACTGTTCTAATATTTAAAAAAAAACGCTAAAGAAACAGCTTTTCAAAATCATAAAAACCTATATTTAGATATAGCAGCTTCTGGTTATTTCTACATTGCACATTTTATGACCAAATTTAAGTTTATGTCACTCAGCGGCAAGATTATTTATAATTCTGATCTATAGATACTTCCGTGTTAGCTTAAATTGTTTGTGATAAAGCAAGCCTTGATGATATAATTAATACATGGTGCAATAAAATGTGCTGCATTTATGTATAAACTACATTAAACATAAAAAATTAACATTAATAATAATTACATACAAAACCAGTTTTTCGTTTTTTTTATTTGTTTATAACAACTCAATTTAATTTAAATTGAATTTAATTAGTTTATATACTCACTTGGAAATAACATAAATGCAAATATTCATAAGGTTTTTTGTCTTCAAACATTTGTTCGGTATCAGGGTCTAAGGCAGATGTATTTGCAATATGTACATTTGATTTTCTACATTTTATTATACACAATGTATTTCTAAGGGTTTTTTCGTAAAAGTGTAAATCTTCTATATCTGCAGGGTATAAAGATTCGGATAGCTCGGCCTCTTCTGTACATTTCAGTCTACAATTTTGGAGGGCTTTGCTATAAGACCGGTATTTCTGGACTGCTTCTTCCAAACTTTCAATACAATCTTTGAATCTATTTTCTAAATAGGCATCGACGCCTTTTTTATATAGCACAACACATGATTCAGCTTTATGTTCTTCGTCTGCGGTTAACACGTGTACTGGAATTACAATAAACAATACGGATACATGAATAACGCGCGCGTTTAAACGCATGATCACTAACCGACTTACTTAAAGTAACTGAGAAGATTGGGGAGAGACTGATTAAGTTGGTCCAGAAGAACTTAACAGTGGCGCACGTTCAATCTAATCATAATTTAAATGCGGCCAGTGAAATTAATTTTTTTAAATTCCACTCACATCGAACTTTACAACACTCCCATTCAACTCCATACTGTACATTCTTTTAAACGAAGGTTGTGCTATAATTGTTGGATGATGCAAATATACTAAATGTGATTATTAAGTTATGCGCATAAAGAAATGAAATGGAAAATATAATTAATTGTTATATTGTTCTTGCATTGTTATTTTCGAAATCCGTCTGCACGCCTCTGGCATTACAGCAGTATAAATCCTACACTTCTCTAGCTCATACATGCTTGCATTCCCCGCGTATAACTTGGGACCCATTTTTTATCCTTTTTCCGCAATAATGAAAAGTCAGGAACTGTTTCATGTTCTTTTCTATCGTAAACGCATTGTGACCATAAATAGCGAAGTTTACAATGAATAGAAATAACTTTGAATAAATTAACTTTTGAATGTAGAATTTAAAGATGTAAATAGTAATCCTACACTCACTCATCTAAACTTTTACGGAAAAAGCTAAAGAATAATTACTGGATGCTATACGAGGTGCAACGAGAAAATGTGCCGCTACTGCAATATTAATGTTATTATTTTTTTTAAAATAAAAGGGTTTTTTTGTTTAGGTATTAGATTAAATAATAACGTTACAAATATAAAAAATTAATTAAGCAACTGTTAGCATGACGTAATATAAACAAATGACTAATGAAATCTTCCAGAACGCTACGAAATATACCGAAAATTTCCCGGTATTTTCTAAAGAAGTCTAAACATAAATAAAGTTGGAAAAAGTTCCAAAAATGTGTAACTTGCAGGAAGAATCTAATTATTCCCGAATATTTCATTTCCATAGGATCACAATTATTTGTAGATATATTAAAATGTTACCATAAAAAGTTATACAAAACGATAACCTCTAAGTTTCAAAATTATTTCCAATAACACAGGCTGTTCGATAAAGGTGTGATATTCCGACTTTTAGTTTTTTTAATTGGAACATCCTATATCTACATTCTAGCATTTTCTTACTCCTGGTTTATTACTCGTCATATGAAGTATAGATATGTATAGAACTATAAAGGTCTAAATCCACTGCCGGATAGGAGCACCTACGTGTGCCCTAAAGAGTAATAAAACTATCAGATCTTAAACCGCTTAAACCTAACAAGTTGTAGTAATGTTTCCATGCTTTATGAATTCGCAGTGGGTGGTAACACCTTCAACTTCCTTATCTATCATAAGAATACTACGTCGTGTTTTGCTTTCTTTTATCTTCGTGAATCTACAAAATCGTACTTTCACTTTTTCCAACACCTTACACTTGCATTGATCTATCTTACTTATCGCAGGAATAAGAGATAACCTTCATAACATAATAATTTTATTCATTTCAGATTTCAAAATATTATCTTCTAAGCACGCTGTGACCCCAACGCGTATTCTTTCGCCGCTTCGTCACACATTCGTTCACAAAACTCACGTCATGCTTTCTATTGTTTTTCTTTTTAACCTTCTTAAGATAAGCTATCATGGACTCAGAATTACGTTTGCACTTAGCATCTTACCATCGCGGTTATCTTTCCTCTTGGTGGTTACATCTTAAATAAAACCGATCCCATAAGCTTTACTTACACTGCGAGTTCTCATGCTTCAGTTTCTATCATTTCTTAACCTTTCTAGACAGGTACTACCATTGATCTCAGAATCGCGTTCTGCATTTTCACGTGAGTATGTCTATATATAGCGGCTATCATTGAGCTTAATTTTTCTCAACAACCCGACTTCCACGGTAACATCCTTGAACCTTATTCTTATCTATTATAATGGAATACTCGTGCTCAATATATCAATGAAGGAACAGCATCCATAGCAACACCTTAACTATTCTTATGAGGATAAGAATTAAACTTTTTGTCTCATTCAGGACCGCTTGCAGCTAACTTTCAGTCTTTACCTTTGTAGATATTGCCACTAAGGTGGCAATAGCAGAAATCTTCCTAAGGAAGTAGAAGTAAGAAGTAAAAGACTGAGTCATCAAGATTTGCAGAAATTTTTCGGTGGGTTCTTGCCTTTTTTGATGCCCTAAAGAACAATGAAACTATAAGAACCTCTTATCATTTTAGGAATTGTTAATGGGCCTTTTGCATCCAGTCCAGCACTGTCTAAACAGTCTCATTGTTATTAATAATGATAACATGTATTTCCAATAGATGCAAAATACATTTGTAATAAAGTCATTGCCAAAATTTAGCTATATATTTTTTGACATGTAATTCTAAGATACTCTGTATAATTACTATCCTCTAGAATTTTTTACAATTTAAATATTGAAGATAATTGTTGCAAATGTTAATTAAACTGGATCATTATAAAATTCTATCTAAAGATATTTATGCTGCTGTTATAATATGGAAAACTTGACTTGATAGATTAAGTATGGTTCGATACCTAATCCTAGTTTCATTCAAAACCATACTTAACCATTATGTCAGCTCAAAACCAGAAAATACAAGAAGGAGGCTTCAAACTTCTGAAATAAACATGGGAAGTTTATTGGGATCTACAGACCATTGTATTTATTAGGTGGTTAAATCACCTGGATGTGAAAAATGTATCATCTTGGCTACCATTATGTATTATGTATCTAGCAGACAGTTGAGCCTTGCATTTCTTAATGCAGAAATATTTAACAGAATAGAATACTTGAAGACAGGCTTGTCAGTATAAATTCTGTAAAACAGAAATATCAGATATTTATGACATTTTTTTAAACATAATTTACTCATGAATTACAAAACTTTATAGCTACAGCACCCCTTAGAGGTCTTCTTCAAAATAATCTTTTAGGTGCTAATATAGACTGCAAATGATTGCAATAAATTTCATTTCTCACAAAATTGCTGCCTTCAGTAAGGTATCTCTGCAAGCGATTTTTGCTTAGGATTGTCTCTTGTTCTTGTCACTTAAATCTGGATTATCATTTGAGTGACAAGAACAAGAGATGGTCTCGAGCAAAAATAGCTGTCAAAGGTATCTTATCAAATGCAGGAAATGTAAAGTATCAGGTTTGACTTAAAACTTAATCAAGATGCTACCAACAACAAAACAAAGAATACCAAATTTTATACAAATTGTGAATCAGTAAACAATTCATGTAAAATACCAGATCAAAAAATAAAAATCTTTGTACAGACACATACACATATAATATACATACGCTTCTTATTTATAATTCTGAATAGTACAGGTATAACTAATTTAACTTTGTTATTGTTGAGCTAACAGATAGGCACATCAAAAGTTTAAATCCCAGCAAATAAAAATCGTAATGGGTCTTTAACGTTCTATTTTATAATAATTTAAGATAATTTGAATTATACAGCATTTATTATTCATGGGATTAATTAGATCTTATAAAATACTACAATTCTTTTAACTTGTTGCTATGATTCTATTGTGTCAAGCCATATTTGATTGAGCTTTTTCTCTAAGTTTTCTTTTAAATTCCAGTGATTTCTCATAATTCTTTTGTCTTCTAGCCAAACGTTCACTTTTCAAACACATCACCACTTGTTGGTCTATGGAATTGCAATAACCAAGAAATTTCCTAAAAGGATGCTAAACAGATTAAATAATAAATAGTATCGTCCTTTTTAAATTAACTTACATCTTCGTGACATTGTTTTAAAAGATCTATTAATGTGTTACATTCTTTAGTATGTAAATGCGGTGATAAATCGGTATGCATTTTTATTTATCAAACCAAAATTCTATTATTATTGTTAATACATGGCACTTAAGAAAAACCTTAAAATATCAATTTCAAGTTGTCAAGTATATTACTGGTTACTGGATTGTGATATATATAGATGTTATTAGTACGTCACACATCAGCTGAGTGAGTTAATCCTACCGCTAAAAGAAAGTAGTGTGCTTATGTTTTCGCCACTTGTGCCCACTTGTTTGCATGGGCGTCATTCTTAACGCACAAAAAGGTAAAAAAATGGGCGCATTCAGCCTGCTCCAGCGCTGGAACAATCATCACCATCGCTGAATTGGGCAGCATTCGGATACAATCGGGCTGCAACGTAGACACCCCAAACAAATAATAAAAATTAATAAATGATATAATTAAACTGTCAAAGCTCAACAATAAATAAATCTCTGATGCTTTTTAGGTTATGTCTACAAGATCTTCTATATTTTACTACGATCAATAAAACATTCCACTAACCGTTAAGAAATCTAATTTATTTCTGCGAATATGGCAACTATACTGTCGTAATAGCTGTTACTCAGCGATTGTTAAATAACGCCGCTATCCCAGCGCTGCAACAGTGGTGCCACGGCTGAATATAAGAATTTAAAGACATATTTAAACTTTAGTGTTTATGTTCAGGGGCAGTAATCAGACTTGTACGCTGCCAGCATCTATAACTATCCACTGGGAACCATTCAAATATTACGTAACGTCGTAAGGGGGGGGGGATCGTAATATTATTACAAATATTTTATTTCAATAGGGAAGTGAGAGGTTTAATGTCTGTTACGTAACATCTTAAATTTTCTGTTAGGAGCAATTTTTCTTACCGCATATTTATCAAAAACCTGCTTTTCTCGACATAAACATTAATTCTGGCGCAAAAACTTATATCTAACCTCAAATACAAACGCCAGCAGAATACAAAAGCGCTCTTTTTAAAACACTGTGCAAAATGCTAGTAGCAAACAAATCACTGATGGTTGCTAACATCAACTGTACATGAACTTTATGATTCAAGTGCTGCCAGTTTGCTGACTGCTCCTGAATACAAGCAAAGCAGCAGCAGCAGCAGCAGCAGCAGTCAATGTAATTTACCGCCGTAGGCGGCTGGCTCCTTAGAGGACTTAACCTCTCTTAAGCCTGGAAAATGAGGAATGTTGGAGGATAGGAAAGTCGACGGAGCGGTGCGTCGGAGAAGGAAGTTGGTGGTAGTCGTAGTCATGTCATGTCACATACCAAGCAGCCCGCAAGCCCGTCCACGGGGTGATGGTTGGTGGCGACGGTGGAGCAGGCCGGAAGCAGGTTCTCCATAATCCCCGCCGGTGTTGATGTCGATGACCCAGGTTGGATGGCGTACCCAAGGACGGCCAGCGAGCCGTCACACAGAGACGACGAGGAGTTCGACGCGACGGTTCTTTTCAGAACGGTGTTGGAATTGTGTAATGAGAAGTGTGAGAGTGTGTATAGGTTAGTGTAGTGGTGTGTAAGTGTCTAGGTGTGTATAGTGTGCCGTGGAAGTGCAAAACTGTTCCGGCATTTGCCTTAACCACTGGGGAAACCACGGAAAACCCAGTGAGAACAGTGTGGAGTGGGTGTGGTGAAAAGGAATTATTGGCGGGAAATTATGGCGGGAAAGGATTTGGCGGGAAGAGTAGCGGATTGGCGAAGAATTTCCGGGCGCAGTGGTGATGATACCTCGAGGAGCCTCAGGCTCGAGGATTTGGAAAGGAAAGGATTTGGTGATCACGGCCCGGTAGCTACCCGGGCCGATCGGATGAGGCTGAGATGTTTGGATGGAGTTGGCCGGGCCTACGCACCCCTACGCAGGCACCGGTTGGTGGTGGAGCGGCCGTTGATCCATCTACTGCATCTAGGGTTGGTAGGATTCGTGGCGGTCGCGGTCCTCTGGCTCCCCAATTCCTGAAGACCGACGGTCGGTGGGATGATGCAGCAGTGCGACCTCAAGTCGCTCCGTTGGCGGTGGAAGTTGGACCAGGCCTGTGCCCCCC
>VTPC01089859.1:417619-454858 GCA_011009095.1 Ignelater luminosus | reverse complement strand
CCCCCCGACTACCGCGTTGGTGGTTGAGCCCGTACTCTTCGTCGCCGATGCGCCACGCTCTCGCTGGAGACCGGGTCGACTGCCTCGCTTCGCACTCGAAGCCGGAATGATGACAAGCAAAGCAATTCAGACAGCCCTTTATTTAAAAAGCTGAGTGGTTTAAGCATCCAATGTACACCGTGCGTTCACAAAGTAGCTGGATCAGAGTCATCGGTGCAACATAAAGGCCCATTTACAACCAATTCGCTAACGGCACACTTCAACCGCGAAGTCTGAATTTCGTGTTAAGTATATGGCATCACCGGTAGGTATTTACATTAAAAATTCGCTGTCGAATTGGCTAAACTTCGACTTCGAAGTTGAAGTTGAAGTATGCAAACTGCAAATCTCCACATCAAGTTGCAGTTGATTCAATTTTGACACAAGCGCAGTTTGCCTTATTTAAAACTTAGATTGCTTTTATTTGCCTGTTTTTGAATGTGATTTTGTTATAACCCAAAAAGTCGTAAAATTGGATTTTATTTCGTTTTTTATTTGTAAAAAGCTGCAAATCTTAAAATGAATTTTGCAATTAAAATAGAAACAAAAATATTTTTCGTTATTGCACCTCCAGATAAATGTAAAATAGAATTTTTTTTGAAATGTTGATTTTAAATACCTTTTGTAGGTTATACTATAATTATGGATGTTAGTTGCCTTATTCGGTAATTTAGCTTGTGTGTTGGTGTTAAAGAGACAATACCAAATTGATAATATAAAACGCAACTAACGGAAAGCAAGAAGATATTGGGTACATCCAATTCTACATAAACATAACTTAAATAACATCAAAAGGTTACGCCAGTAATAACGAAAGCTAGCGAATTAAAACTATATTTGTAATAATATTCTAAGAGATGGCATTGCACAGAAATTCATTCTTGAAGTGGTAATTGTAAATAACGAAAATTGAGCATCGGCATAATTCAGAATTGGACTCTAAAGTACGCCGATGTCGAAGTGGTTGTAAATGGGCCTTAATACTTTATTGATATTATCTTTTGTCAAAGTGAGACAGTGGTGTAACTAAAGTTAAGTGATACGGTGACACCCACCTTACGGAAAAGATTACGCCACCAAGTAGTAACTATATAGTGTATTTCCGTAATTTTTTGGATGTCATAGTTGGACCGGTTAATAATATCTCTGTAGTTGTCGTGTCATATTGCAACGAGTTTACAGTACCTTTAAACAGTGTTGTAATGCAAGTTCTTAGTTAAATGTACCTAGATACTTTTGGTGTATCTAAAAAAGTAACTAATTACGTTTTCCAATCCAGTATCTGTATATGTAACTAATTACATCTTCTTGTGCAGAAGTATCTAGATACACATCAATTATAATTTTATTTTATAATTTTATCAAACAGTAAAAAACGGTCAAAGAAAGGGAACCTGTAAAAAACGAGTTGGAACTGATGATATCATTGAACAGGTATAAGAGTTGGAATGGAGGAAGTACCAACGTTGTCATTTTGGAAGCTAACGCAAGAAACCAATTTTAGCTGTGGTACGTGTCAATCCAGTTTAAAAAAGAATTTGGATATGTTTGCCTATAAAGTACAACTTGATCAGGAACTCTTGCCACCAGATTTTGGGACAATCTTGATGATAACACTTTAGATTTGACGTTCTTCTCAGATGAGTCATGATTTTCAAATAGGTGATCTCACAAATGATGAAAATGTGGAATACTGACAATTCTAATTTTATCAGAGACTCCCTTGCATTTCCCTCAGATAGGTGTTTGGGTGGCTCTTTCACGAAGGAGAATAATCGGTTCCATCTTTTTTGAGGATTCTATTAGTGCTAAAAATATCAGAATAACATATTACAACTGCAACATTGTTACTTTCTGCAGGACAATGCTCGACCACACGTAGCTCGAATCCCTTGGAATTCCTGAGAAAATTCTATGACGAAAGGCTAATATCGCAAGATCTCTATCCATTAAGGTCTTGTGATCTTAGTCCTCTGTACATTACTTTCTGTTTCTTTTGTTAAAAGACACCATTTTCAAGACACCAGTACATAATTTGCAAAATTTACAACGAAACATTGAAAGAACGCAATAAAATTACACTTCACTTTTTAGGAAAAGTCTTTAATAACATGAGGAAACTTGCACTCTGTATTGAAGAAGAAGGTAGACATTTTTAGCATCTTCTGTAGTTCAAAATAAATTGTTCAAAGTTGATTTAATAAATTGTGTAAATTTTTACTTTGAGGTTAGAATTTAAGTGGATCGGCGCAGGAAATATTATTACGCGCGAATTTGTTATCTCAATATTAAGTAAAGCCGCGTCTTTCGATTTTCTTGGCCGCCTCTAATTGACAATAATTGTTGATTATACTTTATATTTTCATCTAAGTAACTAAATAAGTTTTATATGTTGGAATTTGTAAACGGGTTTTTCCCCTGTATAAAATAACGTTAACGGTGCAATAAAAGAATGTATCTTAACGGATATCTACAAACAGATAGGTATATTTCTTCAGTAATTGTATCTGTAACTAGTTATACTTGGTAAAAACAGTGTCTGTATCTAGATACAAATTTTAATCGATACTTGTATTTCGTTATTTAAAAAAATTTCATTTGTTACAACATTAGGGTGACCATTGCGTGCGAAGCACACGTAAATACGTGGGCGTGGAAATTTTTTTTGAAAAAATCCTTTAAAGTGTCATTTTAAAACAGACATTTATTAAAAAAATATTCATTTTATACAAAATTTATTTAAATAAATTATAATATTCACATGATATGATGAATTATCTAATTCGGGACATTTCTCGGGACACATATTAATACGGGACACGGGGCTTTAATCCGGGACTGTCCCGGAAAATCCGGGACGAATGGTCACCCTATGCAACACTGACTTTAATAAATAATAACAAAACATACTTTTTAATCGCTAAACGCATGAAGCCGGGAGTAGCGTACTGTTGCTTAGTCCTTATAGCTGTTGCCGTCAGTGTTTGTTCTCTGCAATCAGAGGACATCACCTCACGCAACAGAGTACATTTTCTTACTTGTCCACTTAACTTTCACAAATAGTCAATAGAACGGGATTAACAAATAATACCAGCAATAGACCTTTTATGCCTTTTACCCAAACAAAGATAGGCGCAGCTACTTTCATGCGCACTTAGGCAGGGCCGGCTGGAAGTTTTGCGGGGCCTTTAAAATAAAAAAAGAAGAAACACTGCTTTTTCAGACATAGTCTAATTTGTTTATTTTAAATGTTTAGAAAAAATTAGACATTTTATTTGTTCTGAATATATCGATACAAAGAATTATTTGTTTTTCTCTCAAGGCGCGGGGCCTGAGCAGTTGCTCCGCAAACTCGGCTCTTCAGCCGGCCCTGCTCTTAGGTATAACAGAAGGCCGCGAAACCGATTCCCATAAGAAATGCAATCAAACTTGCTTTCTTTTAATTTAAATTTAAAGCATTTCAAAGTGTTTAAAAGTGTTCGAAAATTGCTTTAATATTTAAAATTATTACGTATTTTTTTAAATATTTTTCTAGTTGTGCTAAAACGAACTTCTAAATTACCTGTAAATCAGTTTAAAAGTACTGCATGATGAACGTTTTGTAAATGATGAATTGGTGTGGAGTTTGTTACATGTAATTACATACTTTTAATAGATTTATCTTATTTCTCTGTTCAATTTATACAAATAAGACAACATATTTAGATAAACAGGACTTTATTAATACTTGTAATTAAAAGAATATGTACAAGAGGGTTTTGTTTTTCTTATAATTTCAAATGGATATCCGTCCTATTTTACATTGAAACTTATGGAAATTTCGTTTCCCGCCATTAGTAATACCTAACAAAATTTTTGTGACGTCATACTGCTAGACAAGGACAACACCACCTATATAACAAGGCCAAGCGGCACGAAACGTGACGTCATCAACAGTAGGCTTCAGAATTAGGAGGTATTACACTTCATGTTATCAGAGCGTATTAAACTTCGCGTTTAATGTAGTACTTGACTGCATTGATACTTTTTTTTTACATCTTGTGACATGACCATGATGCTAATGTAATCAATAAAGAATAATACACAGCACTTGATGTATTATTATTCTTGGAAGTTAAAACTTTAAAATACCTAGAACAATATTGGAAGATAATGCATAATTTGCTACTCATACATAAATCTTTATTAAAATTTAAAAAATTAAACACAAAAAATCTTACAAAAAATTAAACTACAAATGATAGTTAAAACAGCAAATACATACCCTGTCATGATTATTAAACTTCTTCGTTTAAATTCTAATATGTTTATATTTTAATATGTTATACTTACATACAATTATTCACATTTATTTATATTTTATATGCACATGTATATTTTATTCTATTCCAACATCATTTCTTGATTAAGGAAATAAACCAACTAACTAATTAATTAAGAGAAACAAATATGTATATGTATAATAATTAATAACTAGCACAATATTAGTAAAATTTCAACTTAAACCACATACCCACTTATGTGGCTATTATATTTAGATATCTAAATGGGACTCTTTTTTACACTTTCTTATCTAGTTTTTGTCTCTTGCACATAGGCATATTCTTTTTATTTACAATGTCATTCTGCTTTTTTGTATAATTATTTAAGAGAATGTTTGCTGAAATATGTAAAATTCTTTTAATTAAAAATTCACTAGTGTGACTGACACATGCATGACCAATAAAAACATGATCAGGTATATTTTCCATTCCCAAAGAAATCACTGTGGCACGTTGATTAATTTGTTTTACAAAAACATGCTCTATTGGGGATGAAACAAGTTTTTGGAAGATGATGTATACAGAAGCCACAATCCTAACCACATCTTCATGTGGATAACTTAATCCTCCTCTATCACTAGCTGCAATTAGTCTAGTATTTTCAGAATTGGATCCTTTTAAGAACTCTACACAGTAATTGCATTTGAGTTTTTTAGTAATTTGATGGCTACAGTAGCCACCAATGTAGGTCAACAGAGGCCACATTGTATCTGATATTTCATCAAGATCATCTTCGTCGACCATGCAGTTGTTAGCCAAAATATCAGCAACGTTACATTCGGCATTTTCTTCCTGACTTGGCAAACTTGCACCGTCCACACAATTAACATCAAATATAATCTCACCAAAATTATGTGATGTTAAGGCACTTTTGCCTCTGATTCGAATATCTGCAGAACAGAAACGTGATATTGCGATCCAGCAAGTAGACGGTACTTTCCAAATCGTTCCTCTAAATTGTCGGTTTGGATCTTACCACACAAGAAATAATTGAAGTTTTCCTTTTCTAACAAAAAATTCGACATGTGTATTAATGCCTCTGTGGTGTGTTTCAAAGCAAAATGGGTTTCTTTTGTTAACGTAATACCATCTTCCAGAAGTTCCCATTTACTAAGCCAACTTAAAAAAGTCTTTAAAAATGAGATAATGTGAATGGATGTAAGGGTTATTGGCTCTTGAAATACATTTCGCAATCTCTGTCCCTTCAAAGGCGTTTTTACATTGACAATATCCCACCACCGGGATATGATTTCAATAAAATTGGCTGTGCCTTCCCAGTTTTTAAAATGTTTCCTGGGTCCTAATTCCTTTAGTGCGATAGATATACTACTGTTAAAAATATTTACAGCCAATCTTACGTTCTGTCTTTCCAAATTTGAGGGACACAGGGTTTTTAATGACAAATTAAACCCGTTCTTTAGTAGCGAGGTACTTTCTGAAGCATGCATTTCCTTTAAAGCTTCAAAAGAGACCGTTTCACTAATTTCCATATTGGAAAAATTTGGATACTTGAAGCCTTGATTTCGTTTGTTTAACCAATTATTACGAATATTTTTTAATATATGGACAGTATCAATTACAAAATACAATGGCTTATTTTCATCTGCAGGATTGGGATACACGATTTTGACTTCTGGTGGATTACTAAAGTACGATATGGCTTTTCTACTTATACTGTGATTGTCAGAAACAACACCCAAAACTTCAAAACCAATGTTGTGTAATCCAATCACAATATTTTTTAAAAAAGTGTGTAGCACTTCGCCAGTCATTTTGTTAACTGGTAAAATATGCACTACTTCTTTATATGGTGACATTAAACTACTGATCATAAATACGTGGGCACTTTTTGCCAATTTCTCATCATTAAAAGCGTTACCCACAATATTTCCCGACTTATAATCGAGATTTTCTTTTAAATGTATTTCATCCATTAAAAGAATAACTAATTTATCCTCAGCTGATAATAAACTAAATTTTGATGAAACATAACGTAGCAAATCCTTGGGGTTTTGTTTAAGCTGTGGATTACAAGAAAATTTGCCACATACTTGTCCAATTGTAGAAGTACTTGGTATTTTTAATTTTTGTGATGATCTTAAAAATCTGTATGCATGAGAGGAAATAGAATGCAACAAAAAGCAAAACAGCATCAAGTCCCATGAATATCTTAGTCTAGATTTATGCACAGGCAATAACTTTACCTCTTCTTTTATAAATTCAACATTATTTTTACAGTCAGGTAGCAGTTCTTGAATTCGATCACAGTAGCTTAATATAACTTGGATACATATTCCACTGTCTTCTCTTTCAGAAATCTCTTGATTAATATCACTAAGTAACTTGTCAATCACATTCATATCATTAATATACTCTGGTAACTTCAAGTTACCAGTTGATGTTAACTTCACATTTTCAACAAAAACAAACACACTCAAGTCCTCATTAATCCCAACACTGCATTGTAATTTAGGATTTTCTGGATTACAGATTAATAAAAAATTAACACGTTTTTCATGTTTCATTATTATCCATTTATCTGGCACTTTAAAATTGTCTATTTTAAATTTTAAGTCTTCAAATGTTTCTACTGACACTTTGTTTTTATATTGAGCATGCGATTCCACACTCTCAGAAATAGTCTTCCTCAGGAAATCATTTTCTAAACGATTTCTTCTTGCTTCAGGGCTTTCCCGAGATGCAGCAGAGGTGGATGTGGAAGACAAATACGATGGGCATCCTGGTACAAATACTGGGATGGCACCTGTTTTAATTTATAATTAAACTCCAATTTATAAATCACATTGAAAATATAAAATGTTTGAATTACCTGCTGCAAGTCTTGGATACGACAAAGGTGCAGTAACCTTCTTTCCAGTTTTTTCATCCCACATGCTCACTGTTGTTTCAATATCTACATCTCGAAAATGTAGTTTACATACCTAATAAATGCAAATGTTTAAGCACATGAATAGTGTTAATGTACAAAATTATTACATACCTTGGAATTTTTTGTTATTATAAAATCCTGTCTACAAATAGCCTTAATCCATTTGCTTTGCAGGTTAGGATCTTTCGGAAACGAAAACACGCTAACTTTCTCGGATTCCTTATCATAATTGCTTCTACAAGCAGGTACACAACACTTATATGGCATTATGAAACGCAATATTCAAAGATTAATGTGTCACGGCAACTGTTACCTACACAAAAACCACCAAAAACTAAAAACTTATAGGCTCTCTGCTTTTAGATTAACCGGTTAGCAATCTACAACACGCTGCAGTCGCTACAACATTCGACAAATTTCCGCCTACTGATGATGACGTCACGGTATTTAGTTTTAGCAGCTGTTTGGCCTTGTTATATAGGTGGTGTTGACAAGGACCGTCATAGGTAAAAGGCGTAAAAGGTCTATATTTCCCTTCCATAAACAAACACAATAGTTTCCTTTAATCAAAAAGAGCCTCTTAGTGTTTGGACCTATCCCCACTAATGTCTATAAAAGGACCGAAACACCAAATAATAATATGCATAGTTATAAAATAATGAATTTTCAAGCAAAGTTACACTGAGAAATCATGAACAGACAAAAAAAGAAGACGTCTGCAGCTTTAAGCAAATAATTTTTTGTCGGAGCCGCCACTGGCCTCGATCAGAATTCTAGAATATTCTCGAATTTCTCCCTAATGTCAAATGTAACTACTACTGCTACTACTGCTGTAATGTTGTGCAACGTCTATCATATAAAATAAAACCGCAAACTTCAGATCGGATGGTGAATCGCGAGCTTTGGCTTTGTATTTGTTTATTTGAAATGTTTTTAAACGTTGACAATTGTGTATTTTTAGCTGACAGGTGAAATTTGTTGGCTAGTGTATAATAATATTAAAATACTGGTAAGTTTAAATTAGTTTTATTCATAAGTAACTGCTAATAATATTTTCAAATTTGTTTAATTATTTTTGAATTTTATTTGTTTAAAATTTTCATTGTTTTATTTCCTAATTTATTTTTGTACATAGTGCGTGGGTTTTTAATTTGCTATGCCTTTTTAGAAATTCTGATCTACTAGATAGCTCTTATGCTGTAATAGTTACTTGAACTTGATATTACAATCACTTTCACTTAATTTCATCATATTACAACACAAAAGTTGAACCTGTCAAGCTGATTACCTTTGTGTTCATGCATTTTACATGGTTTTTACTTTCTCTTATAGCAAGAAACCAAAATAAACAAAGATGGATTCGTTCATTAGCCTATTTGATCCAAATGCCTGTGACGGCTGTAATAATAAAACCCAAGGAATCAGTAACATTAATGAAAATTGCTTACCTCCAGAACCTCAAGCAGGAAATATTGAATATAAGTTAAAAATTATAAATCCATCAAAACAACGATTCGAACATTTAGTAACACAGGTATGTATTGTTTAAATTGTATTTATGAAATGTGTAAGTATTTACATGCTTTCAATATAAGAGACCGTATAAACAATTATATAAACAGTAAACGTTTTAAAAGAGTGAATCATAGAGTTGATTGTAGGAAAGCGATGAAATCATTACAGATTGTGAGGCAACTCAAATATCAGTTATGATATTATTTGGAGTATTCCATATTGTAAATTATGAATGGCTAAATATCTTTAAATTTGTATTTCCCTTATTTGTAAAATAATTTGCTAATTCCTTAGAAAAGTAATAATTCTGAATAATCTTCCTTCACCGATAATAATATTGATTAGTGGTTTGAGTGTACTGAACCATTTCTTTGTTACTATAAAATTCGTTACTGTTTATCAAATAATAAATTTCTATTTTCATATTTTTTTTAACTGTTATATACTTGATATAATATGGAAAGGTCACTGAAACTTTTGGATTGTTGATTACAAAAACAATAGCAATAATCTATTTTGAATTTTATACTCAACTAAAAATAAATGACTGCTTATCAATATCAATTGTTTATTTGTTAATTTTTTATTAAAGATGAAATGGCGTCTAAGAGAGGGACAAGGAGAAGCAATTTATGAAATAGGCGTAGAAGATAATGGTTCTCTTGCTGGTTTAACAGCACGTGATCTGACAGCTAGTCTACAAACTCTAGAACAAATGGCATTAAAGTTGGGTGCTACAACCACTGTATTAAGAGAGAGACGATTAGATAATGGTAGAAGCGTTGCAGAAGTATTAGTTAGAAAGGTTTGTTTCTTATTTTTTTCCGTGAAACAGACATAATAATTTTAATTTTAGGTACCCGACGACCAAAACAATATAGAGATCCGTGTTGCAGTTGTAGGAAATGCTGATGTAGGAAAATCTACTTTATTAGGTGTATTAACTCAAGGTAGCTTAGATAATGGTCGTGGTAGAGCTAGACTGAATATGTTTAGGCATTTACATGAAATTCAAACAGGAAGAACTTCATCTATCTCTCATGAAATTCTTGGATTCAACTCTCAGGTTAGCGTACATTATATTAAAGAGTACCAACAACTTTGAAATTTAACATTTTAGGGACAAGCTGTTAATTACAGCTACAGTGAATTAATGACTGCTGAAGAGATCTGTGAGGAGTCTACAAAACTAGTTACGTTTCTAGATCTTGCAGGACACAAGAAGTATATTCGCACAACAATTAAAGGATTGTCGGGTTATTCTCCACATCATGCGATGCTTGTTGTGAGTTCTTTTAACCATCCTATTTATATCTTATTTATTTGTTATGTAATAGATTTCTAGTACTGCTGGAGCTGTAGGAATGACGCAAGAACATCTTAGTATTGCAGTGGCCTTAAATGTCCCATTTTTCATCGTAATAACTAAAATAGATCTAATGTCTCCAACGAAAACTTTACAAAGTTTGGAATCCTTTTTAAAGCAAGTTGGAAGCCGACGCCTGCCATTAGTTATTAAGAATCTTGACGATGTTATTACAGCAGGAGCAAATCAACTTAAAGAAAATGTAGTTCCCATATTTTGCGTATCCAGTGTCACTGGTGAAGGACTGGAATTGCTTCTGAGATTTTTGTATGTTTTACCCCCTGGGGCCAGTTCTAAAGAAAGAGAGAGGTTACAGCAAGTAAGTGTACTGTATGTTAGTTTTGTACAAATTATAAAGAATCTGTAATTAATAGGAACTTCCCGAATTTCAAATTGATGAGAATTTTCGAGTGGGGGATGTGGGTCAAGTGCTTGGAGGTTTGCTGGCTAAAGGTGTTATCACCGAAGGAACAAAAGTACAAATTGGTCCTCATCAGGACGGATCATTCACTAAAGCAACAATTAAATCAATTCATCGTAACAGAGTGCCATGTCGTATGGTTCGAGCTGGTCAAAGCGCTGCCATTTGTTTAAATACTCCAATACCTGATTTAAGAAATGGAATGGTTCTCTTAAGTGCAGAGGAAGAAGTCAGAGGATGTTTGTATTTTCAAGCAAATATTTCAGTTTTGTTTCATGCTACTGCCATTTACGGAGGTTTTCAAACTACTGTCCATATTGGTAATATACGTCAGACTGCCGTAGTTGTAGGAATCTTTTCTAATAAATGTATTCATACAAATGAAAGAGATTCAGTACTCTTTAAGTTTAAAAGACATCCAGAATTAGTCCGTGTAGGTCAACGATTACTTTTCAGAGAAGGAAGTACGAAAGGAATTGGTGAAATTACACAAGTATTTCCATATACACCATAAATTCAAATATTTGTTCGTTTAGATGTTTATTTCTGTTTTTTTTGATGAATTTTTTATTTAATGTTTAAGATTCTTTTTAGTAGAATTATTATTTATTTTTGTATTGTTCTTGAAACTGCCAAAAATAAAAACTTGCAGGAATACTGCGAGAAAAAGCATTAAATGCAATATGCCTCTAGGTAACTAAAAAATAGGTAAATGTATTATTAACTTATCTACTTGGTGTGAAATGTATATGTTTGTTTCATTTATATTTATAAAATGACTTTTTTTTACCATGATACTGACAGTAGATATTGCTCTCGTTAGAATATCTATTTATACCAGTTGTAAATCCTAATAAGCTGAGAACTGTAGATACATTTAAATTAATAATGTTATATATAATGTAAATACAATTGATAGTACAATTTTAGAAACATCGTTTCTCTAAATAGCACAAATTTAAGTAGAAATATATGTACCTTTGTATATAATAGAAAACTATTTTTGTATAAACTGTTTCTTTTATGTTTGATACATTAGTACAAAATTATAAAGTGAATTGTTTTGTTTAATCTCAGGCATGTATACACTTTTGTGTTTAAAATTAATAAAATTAAAAAAGCTGTGATTTTATTATTAAATCGATTGAAGTGTAAAGGATTGTGATCAGTATTATGTAATGTTGTACTAGAATGTAGTGTTTATACTGTAGATAATGCACATTGTCAACTAAAAAGATGTAAATATGTACATTTTTATACAACAGAACTATTTCACATATATGTAATATTGCGTGTACTTAAAATTGTATAACACTGATCTCTTAACTGTAATAAAGATTCAGTTCTCACATTTTATGTATTTTATTATTGCACATGCAGTTCAATGAAGTACCTTAATAATGAACAAGTGGGCAACCTCTGTTTCAAACATAAAATCATTTATTCATAACATCATACCTAATTTGTTTTCAACTACTCTCAGAGTAAAAAGTCTTGACCCCTCACTTTGAAGGCTTACATTTCAAAAACGGCAGGGTCAGTTTTTATTATAGTTGTACAGCTTGTCGAACTATTTGTGATTAAAGTGTATAAATCTGACTTTTGTTGACTAAGCCGTCTTGGAGATTTTGTAAATGTTTAGAAAAAAACTACCATAATGTACAGCGTTGGATAGATTAAATTGAACAGCGTCTGTTAGGTAGGTAACTGCTTGTATCTGATGTGTTTGTCGGGTTGCCTAGATTTATCAGGACCGAAATATTTATTATATTTTCAATTTGGTATTTTTTTTAATTAAAGAGGAATTTTATAATAAATATATATAAACAGATAATTCAGACACAACTAAATGATGGCGAAATTTATGAATGTAGAAAAATAGGTTGTAAAATTAAAAATAAATTGTGCCAGTTTTATGTTATAGTGAAAAAAATCTTTTTTTGTAAAATAAAGTAAAGTATCAAAAATATGTATAGAATTTTTTTTAATATGTATGCAATCAATTTATCAAGTGTTTTTGTGGCTAATTAACGAAAAAAGTTTGTCAGAAATATCACAAGTAGGATGTATTAGTATAAGTTTCAACAGACTAGTGAGGAGAGTGTTCCCTCCTAAAATCAAAAACACCGGATCGAATCCCGATTCTTCCAGTATTTTTTGATATTATTTTTTTAAGTTTTGGATTATTTTGTTTTATTTATTTATTATTATTATTATTATTATTTTTGTTTACATGTGTGAAATTAGCATTACGTAATGATGCTATTAGGATTTTATATATTCTTTTAAGAGAAAAATTACTTTTTCACATTGACACATGTGATGCGACAGCGATTTAAAGGAATGGTCCCTAGACTGAAATACCTTCATCTGTCTGCAATTATAGGGATGAAATATATAAGAAGTGCTGTTTTATATTATTTTGTTTAATGCTTATAAATAATTCATATTATCCTGGTGCATAAACAACTGAGAAACGGTACTTTACCTGATGGAACCATGGAGCTTTATGACACATGGTGTGAAAAGTGTGTGCTTCAATATCTACCTGCTGTTTTCATTTAACTTGGTCAACTTGTGTTTGGAATTGTCAAAAAGGATTAAAATACCTTCATCTCTTTGCAAATATAAGAGCAAAATAGATAAAAATATAATAGCATAATATTGCATAAACAAAGATGCAATTCTAATATTTTTTCACAACATACCTTTATTATCTCGTTTTTTTATTTTAAGAACTTGATATTATTTACCTAGGGCAATAATAAACTTCTCTCTCCTGTTAGCAGATAGCAAAAACAATTGATAGAAAATGTCAATTCAAATTAAGATTATTTGGTTTGAAAAATGACGGTTTCAAAGGTTACCTATTTTGATCAGAACTTTACTATCTGTTTATTATTTATCACGTAATACTGTCGCTTTATTATAAAATTTCTCATTTAATTAAAAAAAATACTAAATTGAAAATATAACTTATTTCGGTCCTGATAAATCTAGGCAACCCGACAAACACATCAGATACGAGCGGTTACCTACCTAACAGGCGCTGTTCAATTTAATCTGTCCAACGCTGTACAAGGTTTTTCAGGATATTTACTTTGAAAATATCATAAATAAATTATTTATAAACCAAATTGTATGAAATTTGGAAATTATGTAATCCAATCCTGAAAAGTTGGTGTACATGGTATTTTAATTACTTTACTTAATCTATTTTTTTTATAAGTTAAGTCATCACAGTTGTATATGATAAAGTTAGATTATTGAATAATTATTTAAACCGCAATGGAGATCAAGGCCAGTTGTGCAACAGCCAATAACACAATTTTTAGTACTTCTTATGCCGCTTCATAATAACTGTAGGCACTTTATCATATGTTTATAGTTCATCAGTACCACTCAGGCGCTCACTGATCCTTGCGGCGTACTTTTTTTTTGCAAAACATTTTAATTCGTCTAACCCTTAAAAATTATTATTTTGAATAATCGTGTTTTTTATTGTGTGTTAGTTTCTTTTTCTTTGTGGCACGTAGCAAGATTTCTCAAAAATCTTTTCAAATAAGCAAACTGAAGTGGGGCACGATTTTTCATTATAACTTTATTCTCGACTATAGCAAGATAACTGGATTAAACTATAGCATAAAATCCACAAAAGTCGGATCTTTCCGAACATATTTTGCCCTAATTAATAAACGCCTATTTGCAAAATTCTGAAATTACATTTGATTACGCAGAAATAATTTTCTTCAAAATCAAATTTGTTTGATCAAGATCCGTTGAATAGGTTTTGAGATAGAAGCCCTCAAAGTTAGGGGGTCAATACTCATTCCTCTGAGAGAGTACCGAAGTTCGGTCTTGAACTTTATGCTATAGTTGATTTGTATGCCTGCTTTATAATCTTTTTTATTGAGATTATATTCTAGTTAAAAAAAGTTGAAAACTTTAAATTTAACCATTTTAGTAAGCATAGTTTTATTCTATTATTTTAGTAAAAATAATGTTATAATAAATTTTCAATGTGAGCACCATCCCATGTAGCACCGGACGTCCAGTGGACGTCCATTTGTCATCCAAATTTTGTCCCGACGTCCATGGACGTAAATTGGACATCTGTTGGACGTCTACTGGACATCCATTTGCATCCAAGAATCGTCCAAATTATACCCAAAGGTCGTCCAGATTATGTCCAAACATCGTCCGAATTATGTATGTCCAAAAATTGTCCGAATTATGTACAAATTACGTCCAGTAACGGACGTCCGTAGCATGTCTAAAGTTGTGACAAACAGACGTCCACTGGACATCCATCCGCCGAAATTTGGACGTCCAATGGACATCCATAGGATGTCCGTGTGCTATATGGGATTATAACTCCTTGGCATTTTCCAATTCGCAATAATATGTTTGCGTCCATATTTTACAACATATTATTATTTGTAATCACCACAACGGCGTTATGTATTCGTTGTTCTGTTTGAATTTCTTCTTCGTAAACTAAAGTCTTCAACGTACCCCATAAGAAGAAATCCAGGGTTTAAGTCTGTACTCCTCGGAGGTCACGCTACTGGACCACCGCGCCCAATTCATTTTTCTGGATGTATTTCATTTAGTCATTGTCTCGTTTGCACACCCCAGTGCGCCGGAGCTCCGTCCATTTGGAACCACATTCTCTTCTAACGGTGCACAGTGGTCCATTTCACGGAAAAAGCGGACAAAAATAAAAAAGATTTGGATTAATACAATTATTGGTATATAAGGGTTTTGACGGTGGCGGATTATCAATTTGATATTATTTTCTCAAAATCTAAAATGGTGAATCCAAAATGGCGGACTTCTTAACGAAAGAATTCATTCATTCGAAAAAAATAAATTTTCAAAAAGTCGCCTAGCCGTATTACCATCATTGCTGGTCCCAAATCCCCCCTCTTTTGGAGAAGCAATAATGAGTCCAAGTCGCAATTTGAAGCCCTTCTGTATTGCCTGTTTCCGCATTTCTACACTTTTCTTGTATTTCATAAATATGTATCCAATCATGTAAAGTAGCTAAACCAAACCGAACATTTTTCTCATCTACTGGTAATGACATAACCTCGTCAAGTTTCTTAAATTGTTTAGAAGTGGCTTGACACAAATAGCAAGGCATGTTAGATTTTGTCATTGTTACTTTACCATGAATCATTGTAAATATTAGTTTGTAAGTAACAATGATATCTCTTCCGTTTACAACTGTTTGGTTGGGGAAAGCGCAGCTATCTGATCTTCAACATAACTATTTTCCTGTAAAGCTGAAGTAACGTTTTCGCGAATACACTGCACCTTTATCGGACTGCAAAATTGAGGAGAAGAAGGTTTAGGATTCTGCCAAATCAATAGATTTTCATCTTCACTTCCCGTTAATCGCAATGACACAAACGATACTAAAAAAATACTCGCGTCTGACGTTAAATTTTTGTTTGTATTGACTTTGACCAGAAGAACTGTCAAATTCGTATTTTGCAATAGATTGTAAACTGTTGACTTTTTTTAGAGATAACGTTTGAATTACGCGAACTTGTACTGAAAGAATTTTGCTTGACATCCAATAAAGATTGCAATAGAACTTCCACTATAGTCTCAGTAACATGAATACCTGGCTGATAACAGCGAGCTTTTGCCACCGCAACTGTATGATATGGCACCGTTCTTTAATTAAAAAGTGCAAGATCGCCCGAAATTTCTTTACAAGGGGAAGAATGAGCAGCTTTAAAAGCTGTCTTGTACTTTGCAGCTTTAGATGGAAATGTAATTGTAATGTCATTGAGAACACTAGCAGCGTCAGCAGCTCCAGATGCACGAAGACTCATGCAAGTTGCAAGTGACAACTCAGCCAATTACACAATGAAACCAACTTAACTGTCCCGACTCTACCGTGTGCCTATTGGAAAAAATCAAAACGCTACACCGCAAACTTCATTTTAAAATAATGCAGATCATCAAACTCACAACTATTTTTCTAATTTTCAAAAATATTAATGCTTAAAGAAACAAAGAGTTACGTTTGACGTCACTGTTTATACTCAGAAAAAACGTAAATTATATTAAACAACATATGGAAAACATTTTACATACATTCGATAGCAGTCTCCATTAATTTGGAGTGCAAAAAGTCACTTGAACTAAAATTAATAACACTTTAAACACCACCTCCCAAATTTACGCTGCAAACGTGTGGCGAGAGCGTCGCACAGATGAGTCACTTTGACCACGCTCACACTTTATGTTTGAAGGCCCAACTGACTGTCTTTTAGCAGCGATGTGCAGTGCTGTCCCCTTTATCAGATTTCGGGGTACTAAACATGAAATCAAGAACTTGAGTTCTTCGACTTTTGTCCGCTTTTTTCGGGAACTGGGTCACTGTGCGGCGTACGGAATACCGTCCAATAAATCTAATAGAAGTCTACAAAATTGGGTACATTTAATCTAGGAGATAAAATATGAGGCCCAATTAAAGCATTTCCAATAATTCTAACCCATACATTAACACTGAATCTAAATTGATGGTTGTACTGTCTTTGTCAGCCCACAGATGCATATTGTGAACATTAAAGATCCCATTTGGTATAAACGTTGCTTCATCTGTTCACAAGATTTTCCCAAAAAAGCAATATCTGAACTTTTTGAAAGTGATATGGGTGTAGATCATTTTTCTTCAAAGGAACATTACAGTATATTCGTGCAGCAGATCGGGTACTTAAATTTCAGTCATTACCAAATGAGTTTAAAATGTTTTCTTCTACCTTCTACCTGTGGCGGTATAGTACATTTCGTGGGCGGCCTCTGTCTGCTGAAGATGTAGGTTCGATACGTCCAGTTTCGCGTAGCCGTTGATCTAATCGTCGAATAATTTTCTATTTGGATATCTGAGCAGCTCTAAAGCTGCTTTGGTATTCCCCTAATATTAAATACGTGTCTGCATACTCGTTGAAACTAGGAACTAAAACCTAAATACTTAAAAGTCTAAACACCACAAACACGTAGGTATAAAAGCGAAACAAGAAAAAAAAACAAAAAGAACGAACGTAGTAATATTTGCAACAAACAAATTAACACAAACGAAACTAATTGCACTAAAAAGATTCTTGTTGCAGAACTGATGCAAGTTCAAAATGTCAATTGGATGATTTCGAAATGTAAGAAAATGACAAACGTAGCTCTTGCCTGGAAACAGTGGCAATTGTGCAAACTGTTCTGGCTTGCCACCAAAATGATCCTAAAGTATTTAAGCTTCCAAGTGTAAAAAGTCGGCCGCTATCTACGAAGAAAGCCTAAACAATCCCTGGTTACATCAATTGGGAAAGAAGCATTATACCTTGAATTAGGCCGTAGTTGTAATAAGACGTAAAAGAAAAGTTGCACACGCCCTCTCACGTAGACTCCAAAATCTAACGATACTATATGAAACTACCAACAGAGCATCGCAGCATTTCGTGACGTTGCCAGACATTGCTTTTGCCAACTGTGGTAGTTGTGGAAAAAAAGATAATTTTGATTTGCTGCACGACAGGAAAGCAAATTTATAATAAAATATTTAATATTACACAACTCGAATTGATGTTGTAAGCAATAAACACGTGTTTAATAAACGCCAGGGTCATAAAGTATTTGCAAGGATACTTTTTACACAGTTTGACTAGAGCTAACACCTACAGGTCCATCTTCACACACCGCTCACAGTGGAATGAACACAAGAATGTAACAGTTGGAACATTATGACGTGACATTGTAATAATTATTATTTTAGAGTATACAGAGTATTATTTAGTTTAAAGCAATACGACATATTTTAGCTTAATGTAGATTTCTTAGAATTTTTATCATAATTGAATGTTTATATTAATTAAATATGTAAAATATCATAACAAGTTAAAACAATTCCAAATAATTACAATTCGGTTAAAAGAATTTATAACATGTAAAAAGTAATACCCTGTATTAAATGAGCACTTTTAGAAATACAGAACGTGAAATGATGACGCATTTGTTATTCAACTGTTTAATTCTGAAAATTAAACAGATTTCATGCAACCATCGTTAATAATTTCATTCAAGTAGTGTCTAAGAAGTCACCTTTCAAGTAACAAAAAATTTAATTTCTACAACTACCAACATTCAATCAAATATGCAACATATACATTTTGCGTTTCAAAACATTTCTGGAGACGCCAGTATGTTTAATTTTGAGATTAACCATTTTTATTCCAAAATCACACAGAGTTTTCTTTCTACAGAAAGCTCTTATAATTCCACTTTTCCTACATTTAAATCAAGAATCCTTAATGTATTTTCAATACAAGAAATAAAGAAATTTCTAGGTCATTGCAATACATTTCAAAATACATTCACTATAATTGTGGCTGCCATTTAGAAAATTTAATTTCTCTATGGCTGGTGATTATGGAAAAATGGTTAATCGCCAACGTCATGTCAGGCACCAAGCAGTCCGCACGCCAGTCAACGGCGATGATGTTCTTGGTGGCGACGGTGGTGCAGGCCGGGAGCCGGGTCCTCCAGGACCCCCGCCGATGCCGATGACCCATTTTTGAGTGGAGTGCCCAAGGACAGCCAGCGAGCCATCACACAGTGACGACGATGATGAATCACGATGCGGACGATTCTTTTCAGAACGGTGGTGGTATTGTGTAGTGAGAGTGTGTATATGTTAGAATGGTGATGTGTGGATGTCTAGGTGTGTATAGTGTGCCGTGAACTAGTGCAGAAACTGTTCCGGCATTTGCCTTCACCACTAGGGGAACCACGGAAAACCCTAGTGAGAACAGTGTGGTATCTGTGGTTAAAGGATTGCGGCGCGGAGGGAGGAGCGGAGGAATTAGGATGGGTCGGGTTTGGCGGGAAATTATTTTTGGCGGGAGCCGTATAGCGGATTGGCGACGGATTTCCGGGCACGGTGGAATTGGTACCTTGAGGAACCTCGGGCTCGAGGGCTTGGGCGGGAAAAGGAATTGGGTTAGTCGCGGCCCGGTAGCTACCCGGGCCGGTCGGAAGAGGCTGAGATGAATGGATGATGGTGGCCGGGCCTAAGCACCCCTACGCAGGCTTCGGTTGGTGGTGGAGCGGCCGTTGATCCATCTACTGCATCTTGGGTTGGGTTGGAAATGTGGCAGTCGCGGCCCTCAAGCTCCCCAATTCTTGAAGACCGACGGTCGAGTGGGATGATGCAGCAATGCGACCTCAAGTCGCCCCGTTGACGGTGGAAGTTGGGCCAGGCCTGTGCCCCCCAATGCACAGACTCTGGAGGGAAGGATGGCGGTAGCACTCCGACTACCGCGCTGTTGGTTGTGCCCGTACTATTCGACGCCGATGCACTACACACGCACTAGAGACTGGGTCGACTGCCTCGCTTCGCACTCGAGGCCGGACTGTACTATACCGACGCTAGCGTCATTACTTTATGAATTGAGTTTACATACTTAATATACAGGGTGTCCCTAAATTGCATTAAAAGCTTCAGGTAGCCGCCTTCCTTAATCAATTGTGATGAGAAAACTTCAAACGCGAACTCTCTAACGCAGTTAGTTTCTTCACACGAGCCAAAAAAAGAAACATAATCTTGGCAACGCTGCTTAGTGCCTGAAAGCGGCTTAACCTTTACAGCTAAAGGTGGCGACGAATCAAACATCTGATCGCAATAAAAAAATTAAATCAGGCTAGCTATTGAAATAATTTAAATCTAAAGCAATCTAAAGTAAACTCATGTAAAAAATCACATTTATGAAAAAAAACTACATTTTTAAAAACTAATTATTTATTTGTAGTTGAAATCTGAATATCAGTGGTACCTGTACGTTTTGTAACAATAAAATGTATTGTAACTTAAATAATGGCACGTGCCTTAAAGTAAATGTTCAAACTGTCTTCCAGCAGCTTCACGACATTTTATTGTTCGTGTAATCACAGCATGTTGAACACACTGGAGCATTTGTTCATTAACAGTTGTTGCTGCTTCTTGTATGCGATTTATTAATTGTTCTTCATTTTCAACGGGGGTTAAATACACTAAATCTTTTAAATGTCCCCATAAGAAGAAGTCTAAGGGCGTTAAGTCCGGGCTTCTTGGGGGCCAAGCTATGGGACTTCCACGACCAATTCACTTTTGCGGATTTTGTGAACAGTTGGTTATGAAGCAGGCACAACTCGAGAAATAGCACAAACGCTGGTGCTGGGATCGTTTTCTGACTGCTCGCGGCCTACCTCTATTTAAATTATGAATTGGTGTAATATTTCCAGATTCTCTAAGCCTTTGGTGAGCATTTCGAATAACGTTATGACTTGGATGGCGTCTATTTGGAAAACGTTCTGCATAAAGTCTGGCAGCTTCATTGTAATTTCCATTACATTGCCCAAGAAACAGAATCCTGTCGGTATACTCATGTATTGCACACTCCATGACAAAACTAAAGAAAAACTAAACTATAAAACTGAAATACAAAAACTAGAATTAATACATACCAGAAAAAAACGGGAACTGCAGGTCAGTAAACAGAAACAGAACGGAATAAAAATTTTAACAAAAACAAAAAGTCAACGAACAACAATAACACAAACAACGGAAACGGAATAGAAAATAATTAAGGAAAAACTCAATACCAAACAGCAAATGTGCAAGAATAACTCAAATTACAAAATGTATGTCTAACGCCAACTAATCACAAATGTCAAAATGTAACAGATGAATTATGATGTAAACAATTGTTTAGATTCATCCAAGTAAACCGTGTTTGCGTGGTTGACGCATCTGTTTTTACTAAATCTCTTATTTTTAACACCCTCGTAACAAAGAAAACGTTAATAGTTAATGCATTCATAGTGGTAATTTTTTCTTCTAATAAGTTCACCTATTGAATGGATAAATGTTCCGTTAGATTTAATTGCCTGATGTCTAGTAATTTAATGTTAAATGTGTTAACTTCTTCATCGTCGTACAAGAAAACTTAGCGACTAGGGAAAATTCTGGTTGCAGATTTGAGTTCAGGCGTTATAAAGGAAGACGTCTACCTGAAACTTTTAATGCAATTTAGGGACATCCTGTACTACATAAAAACCAACATACATTTTAGTCCTTCACTTTCTAATACTAACTGATTATTATTTATTTATTGATAATATTTATTAGTTTTAGGATTATAATTACTGGAAATCTACATTTTCATAAAATGCAAGCACAATTACATTAAAATACGCATATGTGTCTAAAAGGTCATCACATGCTACTCAAATGAGTAGATAACGAACGGTTAAAAAATATTACTTTTCTAAAAAATTGTTAACTATAATTGGTTCATTTGTTTTAGAGATAAAATTTGGTTGCAACTTTTTTTGTTGTATATAGATACTGTATGTATCTGATTCTATCATAGATAGAAGACAACAACCTTTTTCAATTGCTTTGGTAAAAGTTTTAGCATATGCGTTGACACTGGTTGCTTACCAATGCTTCATAATGCTCATTATAATGCATTACAATTAACTGACATGAATGATTTAATAAATCAGTAAATCCTAATATTTATAAGCATCTCATGTGTTGTAGTTAACAAAAATAAAATAATCGTACCCATCAAGTTATTATTTTAATTACACTGTTTTATTGTTGGATACGTTAAAATGATGATATCTATAATAAATCTCTGATTACTACTTTTACTATTTGAAAATACATTAATAAAAATTACTAGCGGAAAAGATTCAAAAAATTAAAATTGTACCAAGTAATTTGATACTCAAAACGCCCCCCTGTTGATTGGATTTTAGTTGCATTTTATCTTTCTCTTTACTACTAGACTTATAGTTAGTTAGTGCAGAAGCTTCTAGACACAAATACTTTTTCAAAATATGTTACGTTATCAGTTATAATGGATAATTACATATTATTATTACTCGTTTTTCTTTTAAGTTTTAAAATTAGTGTTTTAAGTATTCAAGACTTTGGGCCACAGTAAGTTATATTTTTAATTATTAAATTAAGTAACACATGTAATTTTTTTAATTTAAAGGCCTCGCATCATTTCAACTGGGGGACATTTAATTTTCAATTCAGCTGAAAATAAAGATATCCATTTTGTTACCAAAGGAAATGGTAAAATAATGTTAAATAATGGTGATCTAACAGAAGCAGCAAATCTTGTAGGTCACTTAATCCTGTTAAAACTATATAATTCAAATTACATTATTTGTAGGCAAAAAATGCTTCTGAAACACTACATAAAATAAACAGTGATTATTATGATACATATTTTGATGTGCAGCGATTTAAAAGGTTAATCGAGGGTCATCAAGGAATATTAAACCGATTAAATCTTCTTGAATCTGGACTTGTTCCTAGAAACATATCTGGTTCGGGTCCCACGGTAATACTATAAAATCAAAGGCTGTAGCATGTGAGAATGAGGAATCAGCCTTTGACATAGATTTAGCTGATTTTTATTGTACCGATTATAGACGTTTAAGTCTAAAATATTTTTTCTCAAAAAGTCTTAACTTTTAAAAACTGAAAGTTTAACTTTAACTTCCAAAAATAGAGAATCTCTAAAAGATGGCCAAATCCATGTCAAAGGCCAATTTCCCATTCTTACACGGTTACAATCTTTGAAAAGAAATTATTATTAATTACATTTTCAGGATGTATTCAATAGTAATACCATTTCAATTATAAATAGACGATTGCGCATGCTACAACGTAAAGTTAATAGATTAACGCTTTTACTAACTAAAAATGAATGTGCTAACGAACCTTGTCAAAATGGTGGAACTTGTCAAGATATGTTTAATGGATTTGTATGCCACTGTCCAAATGAATGGGAGGTATTAGTTTTGCAGTATCTCTCTAATCACAGTAGTAACTTCAAAATATGTTCCTTAGGGACCAGTCTGTAACAGGGATGTTAATGAATGTCACAGATTTAGTGCAACTGATCTGGGTTGTCAAAATGGTGCAACATGTGTTAATAAACCTGGAACTTATGAGTAAGCAAAATTATGTTAATTTAGAATTTAATATCAAAGAAATTTTAAAAACTTGTTTTAAAGATGTGTTTGTCCCCCTGGCTGGTTTGGTCTTCATTGTACCATACAAACTGCAGGTTGCAGTTCTGGTTCTGGAACAGAACTATGTGGGCATGGTACATGCATACCACAAAATAATGTAGCTGGATATAAATGCTTATGTGATCAAGTAATTTAAAAGTCGATTAACTTAAAAGCCACAAATTAACTTGTTTTATTATTTTAACCTAATAGGGATGGACAACAGAAGGGACAAATCTTGCATGTACTAAAGATGTAGATGAATGTACATTAAGTAAACCACCCTGTTCAGTTAACCCTCCAGTAAATTGTGTGAATATTCCTGGAGCATTCTATTGTGGAAGTTGCCCACAAGGTAAGTCTTAGCAAACTTAATATTAATCATATCTCATATGTAGTTTTAATCAAAAATAATATGCAAGTACAATCAAGTTCAATTATCTACAATAATATGTGAACCGTTCATTCAGTTAATCTATTGTATTGTAGGATATACTGGAAATGGATACTACTGCAGTGATATAGATGAATGTACCGTTTTTAATGGTGGTTGCAGTGTTAATCCTATGGTTCGATGTATTAACACACCTGTAAGTGCTAAGACTGGTTTAGTTTATTCTTTAATACCTTGCAGTTTTTAGTTTTGTGATAGATAAAAAGTAATCAAAAAAATCCTTTGTGCAAAATCTCCAAACATAAGCATATTTAAGTCATTAATGCTAAATTTGAACGAACCTTACTAATAGTTAAGCAGATCAACTTGGGCATTTAATTTTTATCCAGGCTTATATGATCCAGTATATCACAGATTCTTCATTTAAAAAAATGAAAATCTTCTCTTTGTTTCTTACTTCGTTGACTTTTAAAATTTTAAATATATTGCTCAGATAAAAGAAAAAAATTGCCCATTTTGGAAATTAATTTACCAACGTTTTTGTCTCTTCAAAAAAGTTCGCTAAAAAGAAAAGATATCTGATTTTTTAAAGTGGGGTAAATGCAATTTATTTTACAAAAATTCAGGATTGTCATATGTTTGATGTCATTGTTACTCATCGCACACATGAAGAAAACTGGTTTTCACTTGATAACTTGATAAAACAAAAGAATAACTACGTCAAACACTGAAAAACATTTAAAGCATGCATATGGAAATCAAGTAGGTGTTTCGTGTACAAAAACTTGCGTTACGTTTTGTTTGAGGTGACTTGCTACGTGATTTTAAGAGTTCACGAAATAAAAAGTATATAGGGTGGTTTTCAAGAGGTAGGGTTGAAAATGAACGTAACTGCAAAATCTGATTGTACCATTTGATAGTGGAGAAAAATTATAAAATGTTACGATTTGAACCATTTGGATATCTATTACCATTTGCACGCATTTGTTTGGTCTATATTTTGATGGGTACTACCAAGTTTAAATATCGATGAGGTACAGTTCGTGCATATCCCTTGTTAGTAATTTGATACACTGTTTGAATCATTCTTAAGAATTCTATTAGTATTACATATGTTGTCAAAGATTTACCATGTGCCACTTTTTAAATTTCGTTTAATAGTATTTGTGAAAAAGCAAAATCAAAAGTAAAATTAAAAATTTCAAAAGTTACCACACCACACGCGTTGAACGCCAAAAACTTAAATTTAAAACTTGCTCGTTGTAATTTTGACTTGTTTATCTCAGATGTGACAATGGCCCACTTGTTGGTTTGTTAATCAAATGATTTATTTTTACAAACAGAATTTATAATGAAATTAAGAAATTATAACAAAACTATTACAAACGTAGATAATTCCCTTTTATTGATTTTAAAGATTATCATAGAAATTACACAATTTTGTTTTAAAGCACAAAAATTATTACTATTTTTACACAAACACTAATATTACTTGAAATAACTATCAGTTATGAATTTCTTCTTCTTTTAACTTTTAATTCCAATATTAAAGTCATTTGTCTTTTAGTTTAGTTTAGTAAACACTTTACAACAAACCACTCAGAGAATTTTAATGCAGCGTACGTCAGACTCCCTGTATCTCGAAAACTTTATTTATTTTGTTGAACATTAACGCCTTTAAATTGTGTGATACTAAGGAAAATTAATTTTGTCCTTATAAAGTATTTAAAAACAATTGCTAACATAAATACAGTTATCGTAAAACAAGCCTCTAGTCAGTACTACATACCAGACTTTATTTTTCTACGCACGTTCCTAACATACGGCCCAAGTCCTCCAACTAAATTGTAGTTCTAGTTTCATTAAAACTTTCTAAACTAGTTCTGTTATTGTTAAACCTTCACATAAATGATATCCTGTTTTTCAAGGTAATATATCTGAAAGCATTTTCAGGAACGAATTTAGCATCTATTAGGGTAAACCCCAATTAACAATGAAAAACTTTGTTATTTTAATAACAGAATAAATTTAAATCCACACATATAAAGAGCTTAGAGTTTTTTTAAATTGAAAAAGAACTGCTAACTGTCGTTCCACTTCAAATTCAAACGAATATTTAAATTTGTACCGATTCACCACATCAGTAAGTTGTGGTCACATCATACTGCTGGATCTCGGAATAAAGTAGTACATGGAAATTGTTTTGAGGTAAAAAGATTGAAAGTGTACCGACAAAGATTCCGGTGGGAGTATCAGTGTTTTGATGTTACTAATTGACAGTTAACAATAGAATCAATCATGGATAGTTCTTCTCCTTTTCTATTGCTAAAAATACTTTTTCCTAGCAACAATGCCTAAATGTTTGTAGTAAGTAAGACATTTAGACTTAATTATGAATATTAAACATATAAAAGTGTTTTGAGTTACAAAAAACGTATGCTCCAAAGATTAACCAATTTTTGCCTTGAATAGTCCGCTTCACCAAACATCAAGATTTGACCTTCTCGGCCTTAAATAAAAAAATTCTGGTAAGATCTTCTAAGCTTAGCTAATCTCTACAAAGTTGACCTTCCTTTATTTTGTATTGTTGTGGTGAACAGGTATGTGAATAGGCAATATTAGGTAGTGGGGCAAACTTGACTCGTATAAAGGCAAATCTATCAGCAAAAAGTAACTTTAGAGCAAAACTCTAACCAAAAAACCTAGTTTCGAGAACGTGCTTTGCTGTTATATAAGCCAATTTGGCTCCGGAGACTAAGTTTGTAGAGATAAGGACTGTGTACAAAACAATTGGCCCCTAAAAGAATGAGAAATACAAAAGTAAAATTAAACCTTTCAACATGAAACCTGTTTTATTTGAAAATGTAATGTTTATAAACACGAAATTACTTGTACGTCTAGAAAAACAACAAATTCTAGATTTAATCTTCTTTAAGTTTTGTACTTTTTCTGTCCAACACTTTTTAAAGCTGGGTTTTGTTTTAACAAAATCCTGGCACTACACGATTAAAACAAATGTGAAGGTGGGGCTGGATAAAAACAGTCGGATTTGAGCCCCTGTTTTTCAATTTCGTTCGGATATTTGTTTTCTTGACGCGCAATATTTAAATTGTTTCATTAAACGAATGTTTGTTATAATGTTATTTTAAAGAATTAATATTTTTGTGGTCTCGACACCTAGACTCCAGTAGACGTGTCTTTCGTTGATTTCCAATATCAAATTCCCAGAATCATTAGTTGCAATACTGCAGTCACACAGTCTCGGGGAAGTCAAATTTAAACTACTGAATCTACAAGTAAAATTTTCCATTGTCGCATAAAGAGTATTAATGTCTTAATCTGTTAGGGTGTATATCCGACTTTTTAACCCCACTTCCGTAAGTACGAACTGTGTAACAAAAAAACGCAGTACGATAAGAGCTGCGTACTCGAACCAACGTGTGGTAATTTTCGACGTTTACCTCTACATCCCCTAATTGGATTCAAACCAAATTAAGTGAAGCGACCCTCTTAGAAAAAAAGAGAGATCGGACTGGAGAAATCGTAATTTCTTCGTGTCAGAGACGCGCAATAGTCGCGAAAGAAAGTGGTTTGTTTGCCAACAGCAAGGCTTATAAATTTCGTTATCGTGGGGAATGTATAACCCAAATATAATTACGCTGGTGTCCTCCAGGAAGCAGAAATTGTAGAGGGTAGGAACGCAACCATTTTGACCCCGTTGGTGTAGCATCTGTGTGTATACTACATTTTGGAAGCTCCGCAAAATTTTAATAGTGCTTGAGACTCAGTGATTTTCGTTTATAAAATTGTGTGTAAACGCCTGGATTTTGTTCTTATGTTTTTTTTTTGTGATTAACGTAAAACAAGTGATTGTTCTTCGAAATTAAAGTTTTCTCAATTATTGGATCTAGCCGCCTTTCGTGGGAAAATAGAGGTCTGCACATACCTTCTGGAAGAAAGAATTCCTGTATGAGTAAGAAAGAAAACCTGCTATGTTTTATTATATGAATTTTAATGTTTAAAGACTAGGAGAACGTCGAACTTTGTGAAATATTTTATACGAAAACTTTGCTTAGACAGGATCAGTTTCGTATTGTTTTATTGAATCATAATTTTTACAAGTAACTTTTTAACTAATTTGTAACAGGAACGTTCCCAGGTAATTTTAGCTGGTGTTTGATAAATTGTTGCAACAAAATTACTAACTTGGCAATCATTTCTTTGTTCTTAAATGTAAAGTTCAGTTGCCAATATTTAACAATTTATTGTCAAGTTTACCTTAGTCGGGTTAATTAATATTTGAATTTTGATCTTTTGTGTTCTATTTTAAAATTTTAACGTAACAGAATCATTTCGCTTTGTTTATTGTAATAATTTGTTTTTCTTATAGTTTGTTTCTGTTTTTTTTATTACTTTATCGACACTGTTCTCCAAACAGAAATTAATTTATGCCTCTTATTGATATTCTTTTGTAGTGCTATTTTGTTATTGTTTTTGTATTTTTTGTTTGTGTGTGTTTGACTTATTTCTTTTATTATCATTATTGTTTTAATAAATGTAAGTAAGGTCGACGTTTTGTATTTTTGTTTTTGTAAGTGGATCTCTGGTCCAGGCGAAGCAGCTTAATTTCATTATTTTGTTCTTTTGGCTATCAAAAAGCACGTAGTGTATATTCCAAATTTCAATTATAGACTAGATATCTTTGCTCAAGAGAGAAGTAAATATTGAATTGGCATTTCTCTCTTGTATCGTTTTAAAAGAAGGAAGTCTTCAGAGGACTTCCTTAGCAAAATTAAGTAAGACAAATCAAGTGCTTATACAGTGTTTATTTTGTGTATTGAGTCTCATTAGTGAAACGTCAGAGCAAGTTTTAATAGAGCTTCCACGAGGTAAGTTACACACAGGGTGAGGTTTCGTAAGAGGCCTATATACAGGGTGTCGGATTTTACGATCATCTATTAGTTTAATAAGAGTTTTAGAAAACGGTGAGCTTCTCTTTGTGAGAGATTAGCCAAGTTTATTTGAGAATCCACCCCATCTGCGGCATGAGCTACGAAGAAATTCATCACCTGATGTGCCTAAAATTCACTGACTAGGTTTAAAGTACATAAGTACGATTTTTGATTATTTAATTACAGTATAGAGGAAGAAGTAAGCTTTATGACAATTAAACACTCAAAAAATATACCAAAAATAACCTATTTACTTTGAACTCAGCTAGTGAATTTTAGGCACACCAGGTTTTCTATGTATGTCTACTGTATCACTTTCACCACAAACACAATTGTTTCTTGTACTTGATAACGTAGGATAAACTACGGTCATCACTTGGGCTATAATATATTTTGTTGAAAGTTTCTCAAATTCAATATATTTTGACAAACTTCATAAATACCAAAATATACTATTCTTTTACTTTATTACAAATTATCTTTCCAGTCTAAATGCAAATAAATAAATGATTTCTTTTTGCTTAACAGGGCTCAAGAATGTGTGGCATGTGTCCTCCTGGTTATATGGGTGATGGAATATCATGTTCTTTTCACGGTGCATGTGGTGTTAATAATGGTGGATGTCATCACTTTGCACAATGTAGAGACAATCCAAGTAATTTTGCCTAGAAATATTTAATATTATAGTTAATAATATTCTTTTTTCCCGTTTCAACGCAGGAATTAGTTCTACATTTGTTGAGTGCATTTGTCCAGCAGGTTATGTAGGCTCTGGTATTGGACCAAATGGATGTGTACGAGTATCAGAGATGGGTGACCCATGTGCAAGTAACCCTTGTTTACATGGAAGTTGTGTAGCAAATAATATCACTGGAACATATATATGTCAATGTACACGTAGATATACTGGTATATATATAGAAACAAATATTATCTGTTAATTTTTTATTTTAATAATCTGCTTTATTATAAGGAAGAAATTGTGATATCCGTAAAGATCCATGTCAGCCAAATCCTTGTGCTAATGGAGGGACTTGTCGATCAATTGCTGACATATCGTATAGTTGTATTTGTACAACTGGGTATACTGGTGACACTTGTGAAAAAGAAAGACAGGGTATGAAACTTTTTAAATAGAGTTGAAATGTGCATTATCACTTATTTTACAGCTTGTGGCGGACAATTAAGAGGATTTTCTGGGACATTGAAGTATCCCACAACACGCAGTACAGTATACGGTCATCAGATCAGCTGTGCTTGGATTATAATAACCAATACATCCAAAGTTCTAAACATTACCTTTAAAGATTTCCATTTGGAAGGTTCTCAAAACTGTCGGTATGATTGGTTACAGGTATAAAAAAGAATATATTCTTTCTATTATCATTTCTTATAAATTCTTGTTCTGAAATTAGATACATGATGGTCGTAATTCCGCAGCTCATTCACTAGGACGATTTTGTGGAAATACACGTCCAAATGGTGGCACTATAATTTCAACACATAATATCATTTACCTTTGGTTTAGATCTGATCCTTCAGTATCTAGTTCTGGTTTTGAACTAACATGGGACAGCATTGATCCAGGTAGTTATTTAAGACACGTATAATCTGTAAGTAGTTATGTATTTTCGTTGTATGTATTTACAGTGTGTGGTGGTACTGTAATGGTCAGTTCGCATGGTACTGTACGGTCACCAGGATCTCCAGGAAATTATCCCCCAAATAGGTAAAAACGTACGTAACAATTCTTTTAGTTCAGCTTTCTTACATCTAGCATTTTTAGGGATTGTTACTGGAGTCTTCAAGCACCAGTAAGCAAAAGAATACAATTTCACTTTTTTTCTTTAGTAATTGGAAATAACCCCGATTGCAGTTCTGATTATCTAGCGGTACACAGCAACATGATATAATATTAATTTTTAAATTTATAATACACTTCTTTCTAGATTTATCAAGGTTATTCAACTTCAGATCGTATCTTAGCAAAGTACTGCAACACATCACATCCAGAGCCCTTATATTCAGCTGGACCAGATGTATACATTCATTTCCATTCTGATGCGTCGGGTTCTTACCCAGGTTTTCAGCTTGCCTATTCTGTAGTTGAAAGTAAAAGAAGAAAAACAGATTATCGATGTTTAAGATTTTATTTCAACATCTAATTTATAGATATACCAGGATGTGGTGGAGTTTTTACTGCAAATGAAGGAGAAATATCTTCTCCGTCAGTAGATGGTGTTTATCCTCCCGATATCATTTGCGAATACAAGATCTCAGTTGTAGAAAAGTCTAGGATAAAACTGACTTTTCTATCATTTGCATTAGAAAATGATCTAGGCTGCTATTATGATTCTGTTGAAGTAAATACAACTTTAAAAAGCTTGATATTTAAAATAAATAAATATATTTTTAGATTCATGAAGGAAACTCAGTGTATTCTCCTTTAATAGGGAAATATTGCGGGGAAGATTTACCACCACCCTATCTTTCAGATGGTAATCAAGTTTTTATAATATTTTCTTCTGACTGGGGCAATAATGAAGCAGGATTTAGATTAAAGTATGAAACAGGTAAATTCAGTGTTAACTTTCAAAGTTATTACATTTTACAATATTTGTTTTGTTTATTTTAGTTTGTGGTGGCACATATTCAGAACCATCAGGTGTTATTGAGTCTCCTGGATATCCGACTCCATATGCGGAAGATCAAATTTGTATTTATGAAATCATACAACCCTTAGGAACAAGTATTAATTTACAGTTTAACGATTTTGAAATGGAAACTACTTCTTATGATGAATGTATGTTTGATTTTGTGGAGGTATGATACACGTTTTTATCCAACTTCTATTTCTATATGATTATTTTGTCATTTCTAAGATACGTGATGGTGACAATGAAAATTCAACTTTAGTTGGTAAATACTGTACAAAAATTCCACCACCTTTTCAATCAACATTTAATCATCTCTGGATAAAATTTGAGAGTGACTCTTCTGTTAGTGCTGTGGGTTTTCAGGCTAATTATACTATAACCGATATAGGTGAGTTAAAACTAAATAAACTAGACAATTTATTCAAACAGTTCAGGGAATTGTGACATAGCTTACTTTTATACTGTAAATGGAGACAATTTTTTAAAAGATCTTTATTGTTAGGTTGTGGAGGTATTTTAAAAGCAAATGGAGGGATGGTGAAATCGCCTGAACATCCAAATGAATATCCATCTAGTTTGACGTGCACATGGATTATTATTGCGCCTCCAGGAAATGTCATTCAACTGTCATGGTTGTTGTTTCAATTGGAGCAAAGTAGCATTTGCTCCTTTGATTATGTAGAAGTATATAATAATCATACTACAACTGAACTTTTGGGAAAATATTGTGGATCTTCTCTGCCGCCAACTATAATAAGTTCTTCGAATGTAATAACCATCAAGTTTATTACTGACAGCTCAATTAATCATGAAGGTTTTATGGCATCTTATACTTTTGTAGATGAAACAAGTGGTATGTATTAAAATTGTAACAGAGTTTATATTTCAGTCCTTTACATTAGCATTACGAGGGTGGTCTGAAAAGTTTCCGACCTAACAAAGATACAAGACATTTTTTCTGAAAATTTTTTTTAATTTCTCAACATAGTCTCCTTGTAACTCTACACACTTCTCCCAGCGATGCTCCCATCTCTGTAACCCGTCCAAATAGTACTCGGCATTTCTCTCTGCAAAATAATTGTTCACGAAAGTGATTGCCTCTTCATTTGACGAAAATCTTTGTCCTCCGAGCGCAATTCTTAGATGAGAGAACAAAAAGAAGTCGCTTGGGGCTAGATCTGGTGAGTAAGGCGGATGGTCAAGCAGTTCAAACCGTAATTCGTGGATTTTCGCCATGGCAACCGCTGAGGTGTTGTCTTCGTGAAATAGGATTTTCTTTTTCTGCAAATGTGGCCGTTTTTTCGCAAGTTCTGCCTTCAGCTTGTCAAGTAATGATGCATAGTATGCTCCTGTAATGGTTTTTCCTTTTTGAAGATAATCGATTAAAATAACTCCATGACTATCCCAAAAAACAGTCGCCATCACTTTCCCAGCCGAAAAAACAGTTTTTGCGTTGGAAATATTCATTCGAACACGTTTTTGGTCTAACGTGAGCAAACGCGGCACCCAACGCGCGGACAGCTTTCTCATGCCTAAATGTTGATTTAATATGTGACAAACACGTTCTTTTGACATGTTCATAACCTCTGCTATCTCTCTCACTTTAATTTGGCGGTCGTCTAGCACCATTTGGTGAACTTTGGCGATGTTTTCGTCGGTAGTTGCAGTTTTTGGACGTCCCGAACGTTCATCGTCTCCCAAGCTCTTACGGCCACGTTTAAATTCAGCAGCCCAAAATTTCACTGTGGTAAATGATGGTGCAGAGTCCCCATACACAGAATCCAACTCATCTTTTATTTGCGAAGGCGTATTGCCTTTCAAAAACAAATATTTAATGACAGCTCGATACTCGATTTTGTCCATTTTCACAAAAAAACTTACATCAACTCACTCAAACGACTGTTACATAAAAACTGCGCGTCCAAAATGGCTGAAACTTTGGTAAGTAACTGTCAACAGATGAACAACGAAATTCAGTAGCTTTTATTTACGTTGAGGTCGGAAACTTTTCAGACCACCCTCGTATATTACTAATCGAACTTGAATTACTTCAAATTAATGGTATATTAGTTAGCAAAGGAATTCAATGCCTTTGCAAATGCGTCAGCATTAACATAGAACGATGAGCCTTTGAAAAGAATGATTGGAAAAAATTGTCGATTAAGATAAATCAAAGGCATCGAACTCCTTTGCCAACTAATTATACCGGGTGTACTATACCATAACAAATTAGTTTGGCAAATATTCACGCTGTTTCAACAAGCGGGGGATTGAAATATAAACCTTATATTAATAATAATTTAATTTCTAAAGTTCCTAGCAATTTTTAGCTTGTGGAGGAAGATACGTTACGAGTTCTGGTGTGATAAAATCTCCATTCTATCCTGAAGAATATCCCGTAAATCGTGATTGTGTTTGGGTTATTACTGTTAATCCTGGACAACAAATTATGTTAAACATTACTGATTTCAGTTTAGAATCTTTTTCTAATTGTAACTATGATTATTTAGAAATACGGTAAAGCTTCATCTTACATATTTTATTAAAATGTATTGTCAATAACTATTCGTTTATAGTAATGGAGGAACAGCGTCTTCACCACTAATAGGAAAATTCTGCGGAACAAAGATTCCAACGCAGATACCCTCACACACAAGTCAACTGTATCTTTTCTTTAAATCCGATATGTCACAGACAGATCGTGGATTCAAGATAACATGGGAATCAACAACAACTGGTAATACATTTTTTTCTAATTTAAATTCTTTTACTTTAATCTTAAATAATATCTCTAGGTTGTGGAGGAACTTTAACTTCACCTAAAGGTTCTATTATTTCTCCATTTTATCCTGAACCTTATAGTCAAAACAGTGAATGCTACTGGAGTATATCAGTTAGTGCAGGCTCTGTGATTCAATTAGTTTTTGCAGATCTTGATCTTGAAGCACATATAAATTGTGAAATGGATTATGTTGAAGTTAGTGTAAAGATTTTAATGCATACAGCTTTCAGTTGAAAAATAATTATTTTTTAGGTATTTGATGGATCAAACACTTTAGCAAAATCCTTAGGAAAATTTTGTTTTACTGTTAATGTTCCGTTTATTCGATCTACAACAAATCATGTAACTGTAAAATTTAGAGCAGATAGTAGTTTCCAGTTACGAGGATTTCATATACAATATACAACAGGTAATATTATGAGTTGATAACTGTAATAGCAAAAACGACAGGATATATACCATAGGTTGAAGTTCCATCTCTGATGCCCTTTTAGATTTAGCACTGCACTTCAACAACTTACGATTTCCTTTACAGTTGTTGACCTACAGCTACATAATTATAATTAAAAGCCTAAAACAAATATTGTGTTTCAGTATGCCTAAATACGTTAAAAGGTTTTAGAGGAGTTATAGAAAGTCCAAATTTTCCTCATGGTTATCCTCAAGACCAAGAATGTCAATGGACAATTGAAGTACCAACTGGCAACAAGATTAATATTACATTCTCTCATTTTGAACTTGAAAGATCTACCATCTCCGAGAGTACAAATTGTTCATTTGATTTTGTAGAGGTTAGTAATGAAATGACTAATGAGTATGGATGTATGTAGATGTACTGAGATATACACATTTAAACTAAATTCAGTTTTAAGAGAGGGTATAAGTAAGCAATGTACATTTGTTTACATAAGCTTTCTCTTGAAAATGAATATAGTTTAGATCAAACCTCAAACATGAAAAACTCTTTACACAAGTTGTAATAAAGATAAACATTTATAATGAAACAATAAATTTAACATTTAATTTTAATGAAACCATTAATCTTTTAGATAAAGTATAAGGGAGATGACTATTCTGATAAACTGGAGAAATTCGGTACATATTGTGGATCAACTATACCACCTTTACTGACCATACATTCTAACTTGGCAGTCATTCACTTCGTAAGTGATAACTTACTAATTGGATCTGGTTTTCGTCTCGAATGGCAAATTGAAGGTGTGCTTTTTATAATAGGTTACACAATTGCTTATTATATTTCTGGAATCTTTCTTAGGTTGTGGAGGGCTATTAACTCATCCAAGTGGTTCAATATCCACTCCTAATTATCCAAAAGGTTATGGTGAAGGTGTACAATGCGACTGGTTAATACAATTGGATTCTGGAATGAGCATTGAACTTACTTTTGTGGATGTTGATTTCGAACCATCTGTCAACTGTGAATATGATTATATTACTGTAAAGATCTTATATTTGCGTTTTTCATTACAACAGTTCAATTAGTTAAATTGTAGATATCAAATGGCCCTGATAACTCTTATCCACTGCTGTCAAAAATTTGTAGTAGGGGTACTAAACCCATAGTTATTACCACTACAGGAAATATTGCGTTTGTTAGATTTGTAAGTGATTTCTCATACGGCGGCCGTGGATTTTGGGCAAACTATACATCTGTACCCACAAGTATGTTAATTAAATTGATGGACTTGATTAAGCATTATTTCAAATTTACATTACTATCTAGAGTGTGGAGGTACCCTTACTGCTCCTTCGGGATCCTTTCATTCACCAAACTATCCCAAAAACTATGACAAACTGGATACCTGTGAATGGTTGATTGATATCGAAGATAATCATGTAATTGAATTAACATTTGAAGATTTAGATTTGGCAGGTGATTGTAAGACAGATTATATTAAAGTACGTATGTTATTTTTAACAAATATAATTATAACCTATAAGACATCTTTACTTCATTAGATTTATGATGGACCATCAGTTGCTTATCCTGTCTTGACTAAAATATGTGGAAATTCAAAACCAAATGCAACAATTAAATCTACCTTTAATCATATGGTTGTTGAAATGAGAACAAGTGAGGGATATACCGCCAAAGGCTTTCTAGCAAGTTATACTATGGTAAACTTTTGTTTGTCTTTGCAATAATTACAAAAACTTTTTGTTAAAAAATATTTTAGGGTTGTGGAGCTCGCATTGTAACAGAATCTAGTGGTATCATACGTGTATTGGATACGGCTTTGACATCTACATCTTTATTAAACTGTTCATGGACTATTATTTCTTCTGATCCCTGTAAGTAGAGCACTATTATTATCAAAAATATATTTTCATATATTTTATATCCAGCACGACATGTGTCTCTAACAATAACACATATGGATGGAATAGAATGTTGGGATGATGATTATGCTGTTCAGATATATAATGGAGAAAATAAAAAGTCACCACTTTTAGCAAAATATTGTGAAAACAAGTTACCACCGACCTTGACAAGTGATGGAAATGCTTTACATATTGAAGTTAATTATCCTCAAATAAATTTTGTTGCAAAATACTCTACACTAGATACAGGTTATAAGTCTTCCTAATATTATTATTCTTTATAATATTATTAACATATATGTTATGTTGCAGCATGTGGTGGTATACTGATTGGTGCAACTGGGTCTTTTGCATCCCCCAGATATCCAAATACTTATCCAGTTGATGTCCAGTGCGAATGGATCATCCAGGCTGCAGCAGGTGACTATACAGGGTGATTCTGAAATAAAGGGTATCCTTTTAATAGGTGATAAGT
>VTPC01089859.1:290082-412619 GCA_011009095.1 Ignelater luminosus | reverse complement strand
TTTTTTTATTAATTAATTTCTAAATGCAGGTATTATTATCTTAAAATACGAGTAAAAAATCGCATTTTTTCGAAAATATTTTGCCCCAATAAATAAATGCCTATCTGAAAAACTTTAAATTACATATGCTTACACAGAAATAAACTGTTATTAAAATAAAATTTGATTGAAATATTAGATTTTAAAGTGTGGGGTCAGGACTTTTTACTTGGATAATAGTAATAATTGATGAGAAAAAGTAGTTCATACAGTTTCTGTAGTTATATGTTCTGAAATATTCTAAAAAGTAAAACATTTTGGAATATTGTCATAATTTAAAGAACCTTTGTAGAATAAAGGGACTACATGCTATCACACTCAAAAATGTACTTATACAATAGAAACAAGCAACCAAAAGTGAAATAAGCAAAAAACAGTCAAAAAAAGTTTTCTAAATTAGTCTCACTATCTATGTATACTTTTCTAGTTGTGAATTAGCAGCAGTAGAAATAAGAGATGGAGGTTCTAAATATTCACCATTATTGGGAAAATACTGCAATCAGATTCCTAATTCAACATTCTCTAGTGATAATATGTTACATATTAGATTCTTTACAAATCTTGAAGATCCAAGAAATGGATTTAAAGCCACTGCATCAATAGGTAAGTATTTCAAAGTATAAAAACAAAGAAGTTTAATTATACACATTAAACAGCAACTTGTGGTGGTGTAATAAGAGGAGAAATGGGAGAAATTCATTCACCAAACTTCAATATAAAAAAAATGTACCCCAGAGACTATGACTGTATTTGGCACATAATTGGGCCATATGATCATTACTTGATTCTTAATTTCAAAACAATCGATTTAGAAATTTCAGAAATAAATGACTGCCATTCTGTAGACCATGTAACACTTGAAGAGGATCTTAAATTTAATGAGACTTGTAAGTACTCAAAAAACTTTAAAAATAATAAATTGTAAATTTTTTTTGTTTTAGCAAGAACTATAGGAACTTATTGTGGAAATCAGAATCCTGGAGAAATAACAACAAGCAGTAATGAAGTTATAGTGCATCTTGTTACAGGGAACGCTGAGAAAGAACTGGCAGGATTTAGTTTGCAATTTAATTCTAGCCAAGAAGGTATTTTATAATCTTATTGAGTCAGGATGTTTGAGGACTTCCAATTCCTATGTAGAGCATCACCAATGGGGGATCAAATTGATCTAATTTCGGCATAAGTAAGCCATGCCCCTCTATAGCATGGCTTCAATAAGAAGATTGTATCATCTCCAATTAAACTGGAAATACTTTCACCTCTTATTTTAAATAATGCTACACAAAATTGCATTCTAGTTAAGATCAGTGATATGGATCTACACAGGTTTCGATGCCAGCTTGATTTTTTATCCTAACTTCTATTTATAAAGAGACTTGCTGACCAGGGAGATTAACTTATAATGAACCTTCTGGTACTATTTCAAAAGAATGGTTTAAAACAAAAATACATTTTTGTTAAAATGAGCATTTAGGGCAAATTACACCAAAGATCTGATTGCCATTTAAATTGATTGGTGATTTATTTTAAGGCATTTGAAATAAACTGAGACACTAACAACCCATAAACCTGCATCACATAAGGATATTATAGGAACCACCATAGTACTTAATATGCTTAGCATTCAACACAGCCTGCAATGTGATTATGAATAAAATTAAGGGTTTTTGGCCAATAATCTATTTAAATGGCGCTCAAATCATATTGGTGTAATCAGAAAAATAATTGCATTTAATAGTGAAATTGAGGTAGAAAAGATAGTATCTTTATGCATATTTCACCTGACTAGATTGACCAACAAAATGCAAGTTCCAAAAATATAAAGATATATTAGTGCAGTGTTTTGTGTTTAAAGAAGCTAATAATATCTTCTGTTAAACCAGAAAAGATGTTTGTTTCATTATAAAACGGTAGTGGCTGTTGGTTTAAATTGTCAGAATCGTTAAATTATAAAGATATTAACTAATCAGGCGGTTCCAGTCTTCCCAGAAGTTAGCTCACAGACCACTGACTATTAGTAACACCATATAGCTTAAAATTGGAAGTTCCTCAACAGCCTATATAATTATCAGTTATTATAAATGATCCAGGATACTTATTCATGAAAAGAATCTATAAAACAAACCTGAGATTTATATTTTTTATTTCTCAAAAAAAAACTTCTTAAATGTTTCTGGGTCTAGTTGGCTATGGAATCTAATTTTGATGAGCCGCCTTGTTCAACAACTAATGCGTATTTGTTTTCAGTCATTTGTTAATTGCAAATGCCATTGTCCGGCATTTAGAAATTTAGTTAATCTTGTGCTGATATTTGCTGCATTGTTCCACATTTTTTCTCTCTAATTGCGCTTATTGTACGAAAGTCTTTTTCAAGACTAAAGTCGTTCTTGTCCTGTATCTGCGTAATCACAGTAAGACTCTTACATACTGTAAACATTAAAAAATATTAATGAAACTTATTTTCAGTAACATTGTAAACAATGGTGTAGTTCACTAGGGAAATTGGACTTATTCTATTCAAGCTTGCAAAGATGAATTTAGAATCCGATTTCCTTATGTTAATGTTCCGGATAACGCTTTAGTTTCTCACATTGAAGATGTAATTAGTCGATTTGCTAGAATAGGATCTGTTGAGAAGAGTAAGTCTTCAGGAAGACCTACTGTGAATGCTGACGCTGCCGAAGAAGTGAGACAAGTAATCGAAGAAAATCTACAAATCTTACTTCAAACGAATATCTCTTAAAGTACTTGCCAGAAAAATTGTTAAAAAACAACTGAAGTTATATCCTTACAAAATAACGACTGTGCAAGAACTTACACCACCAGATTATGGTAGTCGGAGAGAATATTGTGTATGGCTTGAAAACAATATGAATGACGATTTACTGGATTTGTCTTTTTACTTCGATTAGGCCTGGTTCCATTTATTTGTGTACGTAAATTCGCAGAATTGTTTGGTATGCGGGGTGCTGGAAATCCTCAACGTTTTGTTGAGACATCTCTACACACATCAAAGTGGGTGTTTAGATAGCAGTGTCTCGTAGAAAGCTTATTAGTCCTATATTTTTTATGACACTGTCACTGATGAAATTTTAAATGTCTGTGTTAATGAACTGCACGAATGACGAACTCCAATGAGGCTATTTTCAGCAGGATGGAACTATAGCTTATGCTGCACGAGCAACGATTGACTATTTGCAACAATCTTTTCCAGATAGGATTATTAGTAGAAAAACAAATATTTCATGGCCATCTCGCTTTTTAAAAAACTCGGTTTATAAGAGAAGAATGGAGAATTTAAAAGAATTGATGAAAGAAACTATAATGGATAAACTTTATTAATAAATTGCGGACCATATTTCCTTTATTTTGTAATTATTATTCTTTATTCTTAACTACTGGCATCGAAAAGAATGTGTTCTTTAACACTTTATTAGATTAGTTGAATTCCTACTTATTTTAACTTATTAATTCTTTAAAAAAACCATAAAATTAGGCAATGCAATGCGTGTAACGTGACAAACATTCTAATACATATCCTGTTTTTCAAAAGACGACAAATGCAGACGCAAGCATGATTTCACAACCCACTGGACACAGAAACATTTATGAACACTTTGTATGTTAAAATTAGAAATGTTTTTTCTTGTTTCCAGCTTGTGGTGGAACTTTAACTGCTGAATCGGGTATCATAGAATCGCCAGGATATCCTTTATCAAATCATAATAACAGAGAATGTGAATGGATTATTACAGTTCCTGAAGGACGTAGAATAACAGTGGAATTCGTTGATTTAGATATAGATATCTACGGATATGATCAGGGTATTAGGTTTTTCAATGATAAATATTTTAGATCTCACATAAAATATGTGAGTGATTTAAATTCAACTGGACTTATCCAGTCAAGTGGAAATACTATGGTTATTTTGTTTTGGAGTATATATGCTTCTAGTTATCGTGGATTTCAAGCACGTTATTCATCAGATGAACCAACAAGTAAATATACGCATCAATAATAATTTTTACAATACGTTTATCTACTATATTAATTATTTTGAAAATTCTAGTTTGCAGTGGTGATTTCAGTAGAAATTCTGGAACGATAAGACATATAAATGAAACTTCATATTATTGTGTGTGGAAACATGATCTTGGAACCAATTTAAATAAGACTCTGTCTCTGAATATAATGTTAAATTTTGCTGTTCCAACATCAGACCCTCATACTTGCAGTTATGCAAGAGCAGCAGTTGTTGTTACAGATGGTATAACTTAATATATTTTTATTAAATCAAATACATTATTAGTTATTGTTCATTGTTTATTATGCTTTGTCATAATGACAACCAAAAATTTTGGGAAGTGCTTATTCAATAACAACATTTGGGAACTCATTTTTAAAAATGATTTATTATGTTACAGAAAAACTAAACCATTTCAAGATAACAATCTTCTTAGGTAGTTCGATCAAACTGTTGTTTTAAAAACATTTAGTTTTTCTGTACTAAATCGTTTTTAAGAAATCAAATACCTAAAAGCCAAATATAATAAATAGAACATGCAATTAATATATTTATCAATCTTTTTATACTATTCTATTACTACTTGTTTTAGAAAATGAGAAAAATATCCTCAATGTATTCTGCCGACCTCTTAAACACCCAGTAATCGTAAGGTCGCCATATCCAATAACAAAATTAATTGTAAGAATAATTTTCAACTTCTTCAAACAAATATTTCATTGCATCTTATTTCTAGGGGTATCAAGATAAACGTCAAACTCTACTACAATATACTATCACTTATACAACAAATCCATGTGGGGGTATTATCAGAGGACAAACCGGGTACATTACAAGTCCTGGTTTTCCAAACAAGTATGGTCATACAATAGAATGTTCTTGGCTTTTGAAACTACCAGACAATCAGCAGATTAAACTTAACTTTACAAATATAAACCTGGATACAAATTGTGATTATAATTATATGATTGTTTATAATGGAGAATCTCCCAAAAGTCCAAGAATTGGGCATTTCTGTCAAAACAGTAAGCCAGGAAATATACATTCTCAATCAAATACATTATTAATAGAATATCATGCTGATGAAAAAAGTTCTGGAACAGGATTTAAATTAAATTATGAGCCCGTTATTGGAGGTATAGTAATGATAGAACTGTTTTAATAATGCAATGCAGTAAATTATATTTTATCTTTAAGGTTGTGGTGGCATTTTTCATGATAGTGCTAGGTTAATTGAAACACCCTCTTATCCTTCTGATTATCCAGATAATGCAGAGTGTGCTTGGGAAATTATTGTACAAAACGGTTATCATATAGTTTTTGAGTTTATAGACAGATTTTATATCGAGCAAAGTAAAGACTGTGCTAATGATTTTATTGAGGTTATTGCATACACGGTGCAAAATTTGAAAAGCAAATTTCTAGTATAAAGTTAATTTTAGGTTTGGGATTATAAAAATGATACTTGGCAATCTTTTGGAAGAAAATGTGGTAGAGAAACACCAAAGAGTATGAATTCCACATCTAATAAAATGAAAGTATTATTTAGAAGTAATGATAAAATCAAAGCAACAGGATTTAAGGTAAATGTGATATTCTTATTACATAATATATCCAATTTACTAACAAAATAAGCTCATTTATATATTTCAGGCAAAATGGACATTGCACTGTGGAGGAGTTTTTCAAGCAGACGAAAAACCTAGATACATAGTAAGTCCTGGTTATCCAAATGAATATAATAATAGTTTAGTGTGTGTTTATAAAATAATGGCACCTAAAAGTTTTATTAATGTCGTATTTGAAGATTTTCTGTTAGAACAAGGTTAGTTTTAAGTGTGTTCCACATGTATGTAAATGAATATACATCTTATGTACATTGTTTTTAGATGCAAGTTGTAAATATGATAATGTATCAATCCAAACTTTTACTTTAATGGGAAATTATGAACCACAAGTGGGAACTCCTAAGATATATTGTGGAACACGAAAACCTCCTGCAACACGACAGCGTGATGGTATTATTATTACATTTGCCACGGATTCCTGGATTACTCGAAGAGGTTTTAAAATTCTTTACAAAACAGACAGTGAGTTTTAGAGATACAATGTAATTCTGCATTGTAATGACACTCTTGCTTAGGTTGTGGTGGTTTGATAACACAACCAACTGTGATATCTTCACCAACCTCGATGGAATCATCAGACGAATATGCTAGTGCAATTAGTTGTTTCTGGAATATAACAGCACCTCCAGATAAAAATATAATTATAAGGTAGAACTCATTAAAACTATTTTAGGAGAATTATCATATCTTATGTATTATATGTATTCTAGGTTCACTGCTTTTGTATTAGAACATAATTTACAATGTTCTTATGATTTTGTTTCCATATATGAAGGTCTTACTGCCAATGATTCATCTAGATTGGCTTTACTTTGTGGAAACCTTACTGGACACCTACCAATAATAAAATCAAGAGGAAACACTATGACAGTATTTATGAAGACTGATTACACTAATCATTTTTCAGGATTTAAAGCAGTTGTATATTTCAATTATGGTAAATTTGCCTTTTTTCAAGATATTTAGAGAAAAATTTGCAAATTTCATCTGTATCGAACACCCTTATCCAGTTCCTGTAGAGTATTCAAAGCATTATTTGTTCAAGTTCCACCTATACCATAGCACCAAACGTTCATTATTGGTACAAGATTTGTGTAAATACCCATGCATGTTCAGATCATGTACCTAGGGTAACTTTAGCTTAGTTAATCTAGTGCAGAGACTGCTGACCGAGCGGCCAGGGTTGGATTCTTGACCAGAACCTACATTGGAGTCGAGTTTTACAGCTGCTTCTTCCTCGGAAGAGTTTGTCAAAAAGATTTCTCTAAATAGAAGTGTTTTCAGATACCTATGTAGGATATCCCTATACTCATGTGTGCTAAAACCACACAGCATCTTTGTTGCAAATTGTCCCATTACTAGACATCCAAACTTGAATGAAGTATGGATGTATACTGCATCTATTGGATGTATGTGTGCTATGTGGAGAAAGATTCCCAAGATATACTAAATACAAATTGTAATCAGATTATTTTAAATTAAAAGTATTTGTGATTAAAACCCCTTAACTAACTTACTCTTTCCAAATGGTTCCCAAAGAATCCAATTGTTTTCATCTGGGTAAATTCATTGAAATTCCGAGAGCTCAGCTACTTAGAATGTACTAATTCATTTAAATTAGTGTAGTTTTGCATAAAATAAGTTAACTCATTTTGATTATTTTTTAGCATTAGGCCATATATAATATATCTCAGACAAATTCAGAAAGAGGTTGATTGTAATGTTATCTGTCATTTTATTCAGGACCTAGTGTTGGCTGTGGAGGTGTTATAACAGTAGATGATACAAAAACTTTAGAAGCTCCAGGAGGATTATCAAATCTTGATTGCCATTGGGAGATCATTACCGCAAAAGACAATGTTCTCAAAATAAAATTTACTGAACTACATTTAGAAGCTTGCAGTTCAAACTTGGCAGTTAGAAATTGCTCGTGTGATTCAATCGAGGTCAAGAAAATAAGTACATCTTTTATAATATATCTGTTCAATAATCTAATTATAGATAAGAGATGGAGGTGGTCCTTTCTCTGAGTTAATACATCAGCAGTGTGATAATATATTACCTCAAGAATATTTGACATCTGGTCATACTGCATGGTTACGTTTGTATACAAGTGGAATAGCGAGAAATAAAGCATTTAAAGTAACATTTACTAAAACTACATGTAAATCATTTAGATTTTAAGGCTGCATCTACGTCAATAATTTTACAATATTTCTAGCTTTATGTGGACCATCCGTGTTAAATGTTACAAATCAAACACAAGTTTTAACTTCTCCATTATATCCAAACCCTTATCCCAACAATATAAAATGTACCTGGTTATTACTGAGCAGTGATTATCTTGACAAATTTGATCTGCATTTTACAGACTTTGATCTTACGGAAACAAGTGATTCAGATTTTGTCAGTAAAAAATGTGGTAGCGACCGAGTTGAAATTGCCGACAAAGTGGTAAAACAATTTAATTTGTTTCATTTTCTATGTTTAATTATCTATTTATTTAGAACAATAAAGTTATTACTGATGGTTTAGGAACAGCTACTGTTTTTAGTGGCTCAACATCACAACAAATATATGGGGTAAGTATAAATCTTCATTTATCTGTAATAACTTACACTTTTTTCCATTACCTTAATAGGGCCACAGAATGCCTGTAGGAATTCATCAGTATTGTGGAAGACATGCATTATCATTTGATCATTATTCAGGACAAAATGAAGCTATAGTATCCTTTTACAGTGGAGCCAATACTCAACATGGAAAGGGATTTAAAATGACTTATCAATTAGCTGGTAAGATTGCAGAACAGAATTGTTTAAAACGTTACAATTTAAAAATCTTTTAAAAGGATGCAATAGAAATTTTACTACTGTACAAGGACGATTTTTAAATTCACAAGTTAAAGGTGAATGCATAATAACCATTACAGCACCAGCAAATTATACAATAGCTGTGTACTTCTTAACATTCATAATGTATGATATAGCTGAATGTGAATCTGCAGGTTTTGAGGTATTATAAAAATAATTTTGCTTACTATGTGTATCACTCTGTGAATACAGTACAGGAAAGATAGGCAATAATGTATTTCCTATGGGAGTTTGCACGACATTATTGCCAGTTGTGTGATGGTATAAATGCATCAGTGTTGAACTGTAGCATGAAAGACGTTTGGTAACTTTGTTGCTCATAAGAACCTGTACTGTATTCTCAAAGTAAGACGCATACTAGATTTCTTTTACAAGAATGTATTACATATAGGTTCATGATGGAGGATCTAAAACTGATCCTGAATTGGCTAAAATATGTGGTTATAATATTCCAAATCCAATATTTTCCAAGGGAAATAAACTGTGGATTCATATTTGGAACAATAATCCAAATTCTGTTGCCTTTTATGATGCTGTTTTCACTTCCACCGATGAAGGTTAGTATATTCTGTAACCTCAAAGATAAAAAAATCGTTCCAGATTTTTATTATCTTGTTAACATACAACAACAAGAAAAAAAATGGAATTAGTAAGATGACCAAAGTAACCAGTAATTAAATTTCAAACCTCTCAGATCTTTTGAACTTTGAGTTTTAGTTCTGGATTTCAAATTTTCCCAAAGAAAAAGAACATTTTCAAAATAGTTGTAACGGGAAAATGCCCAAAAGTATGCACAAGTCTCGTATAAGCCAGATATCGGTAGATGTTCAAGCCCATAGCTCATGTCGAAGACGGGAGTAGGTTCCAAAATAGTAAATAACCCAGGCTTTGATGATCTTACCTGAGCCTAAAACTTAGCTTTTAGCTGAAAAGCCTAAAAGAGATATCAAAAGGGCGCCAGGAGACAGTGCCACACAAAACGATGTAATTCGTCGACCTGTCCCCACACCGACGAACACGCTGTATATAGGGTCCACCCAAAATACCACCCTGTAGATAAACACTTTAAAATCGTGTCCGGAGACTAAATTGTATTCTCTTTTACTTACCAAGGAACCTTTGTTAGTTCCGCAACTTAAAATAAAATAAACTTAATAAATCTCCAGCCTCTCTCTCGTTTCTCAAAACTATAAACAAAGCTTTATTCACAAAATCAAATATTATGCGGGTTGCTAGAAGCCAAGGTCCATCATCACGGCACCTAAATAAGCTTATAAAACAAAAACAAACTCCTAGAAATAAGAACACAAAAGTTAAACTACATGAATTTATTATTATGCTTTGAAATCGAGTAAAATAAACATTCACAAAAAGATTCAAAATGATATGGTTGATTAAAGAAATTATTACTTTACAAACATTAAATAAAAGAATGATAATTATTACATAAAAATTAGGTCTGAAGGACCCGTCAAATAAATGCGTTTAGAAATCATTAAATCGCAACATAATTATTGTATTAAACCCCTCTAAGCAAACAAAATTGAACATGATTTAAAACTATTAATAAATTTAGAACATATGAACTTGTATTACTTCAAACAAAAAGAAAACGTTCGAAAGATTACTATAGAATTTAAACTACCTATTGTTTTCCCTAGATTAGATACTTTTCTAACATTAAAATAAACCAAACATTAACGTTAAATACTCAAAGCATTTGAACAAAACAACATAAAAATACAAACAAATATATGTAACATAAACAATTATTCCTTACTCTAAATCTGGAGGTCCTTTGAGTTTCCAGCAACTTTTCCAAATACAAAAGAATTGAATTTACACTAAATTTAATTACGAGAAGGCATGGTTTCAACCACAATAAATTTTTAAACACTTAACTTCAGCAAACACAAAACTTTAATTTTCTTAATAACGAAGAGAATACCAGATTTCTCGATGGACACTGAAGATGGGATATTGATTCCATCAGCCAGGGAATATGACGAAGATAGCGGAGTCAAAGAACACCAGGTACATAACGGAGATTTTCGTAATGACTAAACCAAAACTCAAGAAGAAAGTGGGACTAAATAATTTCCAAATAACTGGCTCGACACGGTTACTTCTTTACACGATCTTTCTAATGAAGACAGGAACGATGAGCTTGTCGTCCATCTCCACATACTAGTAAAAATACAGGTAACACCTTTCAGCATATGAATTTTTAAAGTTCGTCCGCACAATGATGCGTCAATATTTTAATCCTCAAAGAGGCCTACCTCGAGGATTAACTCAAAATGCAAATTAATGCCCATAAACCATAAACCAAATAGAAAACCAAAGCAAATTCACAGCCACTAAAATGTCGCCACACTTAAAGATCGAAACAAAACGCGAGAAGCACCGGGTCCGCTTGGACCCGGGAGGTCACGGTGAACACCCGCGTTCCACGGTGTCCAAATTTCGACTCCACGAGAAAATCACAAAGTACTAACGTAATCCCTATTCTCTCTGCGTCTCCTGTCACGCAGCTTGCGCTTACCGGAGTGGGGTTGAGAAGCCAGATGCACGACCTAACAGGTCAAAATGCTAGTATTCTTATGAGGCAATGAAAAATTCCACTCCTTAGATTTTCAGCCTGAACCTGACTTAACAAAGACCGTGTGACTCCAGCATTCGCGACTAAGATTCCAGGAACCTTTTATTTACGTCTGGATCTTGATATTGGAAAAATAACAAAAGGCACGTCCGCTGGAGCCCAGAAGTCGAAACCACAAAGTTATCAATTCTTTAAAATAAAATTTTAACAAACATCCGTTCATAGAATGAAATAATTTAAATATTACGCGTCAGAAAAACAAATATCTGAACGAAATTGAAAGACAGGGGCGGATTTAGTGCGAATTTTAAAATAACATTACATAGTGCTCACTAATTGTCAGTTAAATACTTAATTCGTTTACTGCTATGGTACTAATTGTAAAAGTCAACCGAGCAATTACCACTTTGAAAATAATGAAAGCAATGTGCGTATTAGAAAAGTTCTGAGTGTACACTTCTAGAAACTGAATACTTTTAATGTCTTATGTATTCTTTATTCTTTAAGGAAAAGGATGTGGTGGAACATTCTACAATTATGCAGGAAAATTCACCAGTCCTATGTATCCTGCAAGTTATAGGCAACAGAATATTTGTACTTGGGAAATTATGGTACCACAGGATATGTTAGTTGCACTTAAATTTACTGGTATTAATTAAATCTCAACAATACTTTATATATTTGATCTTGATGGGATTTCTTTTTTAGATTTTGATATTACTGGGGTTTGCAGCAGTAACTACATAGTAGTAAAGACATATAACCGAGATGATAGTGTTGCTAATGAGCATCGGTTTTGCAAAGAGGTAAAAAGAATATATTTTGACAGAGAAGCAATAGCGTAATAATTAATAACTGATGATTATTTTTAATAGGATGATCCGGCTGTTTTACAATCTGAAAACAATCATATGACAGTAATTTACACAACAACTGTGAACAATGGTGGTACAGGCTGGATTGCTCAATATTTAGCTATTACTGCAGGTAATTAAGATTTAAAAGAAAATTGAATAAAAAGTAACCAATCCAATATAATTAATTAAGGATTCTTTACATCTGATGAATAACAGTATTTTTCACTTTACTTAGTACAACACTAAAAGCGCAGGATGTCACACTAGTGGATGTTTTTGTTTTAATCATGAAACAAAAAGTTAATGTAAAGTAAAATAAAAATATAAAACCCATCTCAGGTTCGAAGGAGTTAATATGAAAATTTTCTATTAATATAATAATTAAAAAGTAGTAAACATACAAATTCTAGTTATTTTTTTTTAACAAAAGCAAATGAGAAATAAAAAGATCAATAACATCCATCTTTTCAGAAGATATAGAGAATGCTTAATTAATCTCGATCATAAATGAAGCAAGCATTTATAATTTTCAAAAATATGTAGCCAATTACATACAGATTTCTAATGATAATTTAAATTATGCAGCTGTGATACAAATTAACATCGTATTAATTATTTTTATATTTAAATTTAAATGCTAAAAGATGTCTTTTTTGCAGATTCTAAGCTCGACTGGAAATATTAAATTAACGAATAGAGTTAATGAATATTTATTGATACCTAAATCTTAATATTATGAAATTATTATAATTAATAGCAGTGTAAATTGCCATAGTTTATTGTATTTGTATTTTTTGTTTTCATTTTGGTAGTCTCCAAATGATAATAAAAAACCAGACTTATAACTTTAGTTTTTAATGAAAACTGCATATTAAATAGCTCTAATTAGTATACCTATCTATAATTAATAACAATCCATTTATTTACATTGCATTTATATGGATATACTTGAATTATTTAATGTTATATACAGGGTGATTCTGAAATAACGGGTATCCTTTTAATAGGTGATAAGTGAGGCTAAAAGAAGACAAAAAATGTGAAAGTTGAAAATTTTCACAATTTTCCAAGATATTAAATACTGAAGCCGCCTCTGGTTAGAAAAAGGAAAGTGTTCTTTGTATTCTCGCCTTCGGAGTAAAAAGTGAAAGTTAAGGAGATTTACGGTTGTTGTAAAACCATTGTAGTGCAAGAATGAAAATTTGCCAGGCATGCCTATTTTCTTTGAACTAACGCAGGTGTATTGGCACAATGAACAATAAATGCCATCGTAAGCTACCCCCTGGACATTTTCAACTTTCCCTCCTTAAATCTGAAGTTGAGGAGATCAAAGAAATTGTGATATGTTTAACAGGCAGGGTTGTTGAAATGTATTAAGACAGTAAAAAGATAATAGCATAATTTATGTCACGAGCAATTAGACTCCAGTCTTGCAAGCAACATTTTAATCCCTTATTATTATTTAGTCGTTTGAATAGAAAACATTATGGAAGATACTACTAATTATCGCTTCTGTATTTAACTCAATTCCATAAAATCAACCAATTTTTATTTATGTAGCATAATGCTTATTGAAGTTTTTGGTTCTTAGGAATTTTACAGAATAAAGTCACTAACAGTAAAATTTTAATATTTTTCCGTTTACAGATCAAAAAGTAAATGTTATAAACGTGTCCATAGGTTATTTATGGCATTGTAGAAACCAGAAAAACTATTATAAGCGTTTAAAGTGCGAGAAAGGTTTGGTGTGTTTACCATGCTTTCGGGGAAATAGCGGTTCCTTTTAACATAAGCTATCGCCTTCTTTTATCTCGAGCAAGTAGTAAATAGTAAGTCTCTCAACTAAGCAAGTACAGCAACTTTATTTTACCCCCCATCATGTTTACTTCTTAATCCAAAAAAGCGAGAATTATAAAAAGGTTTCTCGTCAAAACGTTTTCTTGGAGATTAAAGATTTGGTACCTGCTTCTTTCAAAGGCACTGGCTTTACCCTAACAACTAGGTACTTCCAATTTCTTTTTCTAAAAACATATTTCAATAGTAAAATGAAGGTCGCTGACCGTTACCTATTTAACGCGAAAATATAGCTTCTTTTGTTAATGTCAGAAATGCGAATCTCATTCAAAAGCGCACGAAAAAGGGCCATAATTCATAATTCAATCTTCTTTCGTTTTCTTGTAAAGACTAAACAGAGTATCGCGACGTTTACGCCTTCATGTTATCACCTTATTACTTGAAAGACGGGTAACTTACCAAAATATTACAACAAATGTTGAAAATGACCACCGTCGACCTGAAGACAAGCCTCTATGCGTCGGTGAAAACTGTTACGCACACGAGTAAATTCCAGCTGTATTGCGAATTTCTGCGGCTGCTGCTAAAATGCGTTGTTGAAGGTCTTCCGCGTTTTCGACTTCCGTGCGATATACAACAGACTTCATGTGACCCCACAAGAAGTAGTCCCGAGGATTTATGTCAGGGCTACAAGCAGGCCAGCGTACGGGACCATTGCGACCAATCCACCGATGGGGAAACATTTCGTTCAAATAGCCCTGCACACGTACGCTAGTATGCGGAGGGGCTCCGTCATGCATGTAATAAATATGCCTACGAGTTTCTAGAGGTGTATCATCCAACATATCTGGCAACCTGTTTTCTAGAAATTCCAGATACGTGTCTCCATTTAACCGCTGTGGTAAAATAAATGGTCCAAACAATGCCATTGAAATTTATTTTCCCTAATCAGGTGAGGATTAGCGTCATTCCAATAATGTACGTTATGAAAATTTAAGATACCGTCTCGCGTAAAACAACACTCATCCGCAAACAGTACTTTCTCTACAAATTCCTGTTGCTGCATTGTTTTTTGTTGAAACCACTCACAAAATGTTCGTCTCGGTGCAAAGTCATTTTCAGTTAAATGCTGAACCCGTTGTACGTGATAGGGATGTAATAAGTACGACTTTAATATCCGATGCGCTGTTGCTTGGGAAACGTTCACGTCGCGTGCGATAGTGCGGGTACTTATTGTAGGATCTTCATTAATCGTATCTAATACATCTTCTTCCGCTTGAAGAAAGTGTGGTGCTCGTTCTTGTCCACGGCCTTCGTATGTTGCGACGGTGCTACCTGTATCACGAAGTCGTTGTATCGTTTGCAGTATTGTATTCAGCGAAGGCTGTCTTCGTTGTGGAAAACGATCGGCGTACAGTCGTTTTGTCGCTTCTACATTATAATGACATTCTCCATACATTAAAGTTATGTCTGCCAACTCTCGAGTGGAAAACATCTCGCTCACTTTAAATTTTTTCACACCTTGTCACTCTCAGGAAAGTCAAAGATCGACTGATTGTGACAACATGTTCCGACCCTTACATATGTAAATAGCTACCTGCCAATGACAAGGAGGGTCAGTCAACCCCTATCGATTTTTACTTAAGTAAAAGTATGAGAGCAGGACCGGCTTGGCTTAGCGATTAAATTTCAAAAGTCTTTTTCTCGGAAACTATGCAATTTTTACCTACCTTTTTTTTATCGCAAATGTATGTACTATCACACCGCTATCCACCTTTAAGAGGATACCCTTTATTTCAGAATCACCCTGTATACTAGTGATTTTTAATCAAGCAGTTAAATTTGCAAATAAACGTAATGTATAATTTTTATATATAGGATAGGTGGGGGTAATGATCTGCACTTCTATACAACTGCACTTTTTTGGAAATTCGCTTTCATTTTTTACCGCAGTTTTTACACTAACGTCTAGTCTATCCTGTTACCTAAACGTTACAGCTTTGAATTGGAGAAAAAAAGGTTTACACAGAATGGATATCTATTTTGCCAAAACCCTACAATCCAGATCATTACTCCATCCGATGGGTAATGCCCAAAATGCCTTCGTTTGTTTATAAGGTGTTACAGTACAAAACTACTCTATTACTTTAATTGGTTATGGGCGTTTTTAATTCATTATATGATAAGAATCTATGACTATGTATTGGAAAACAAAAATTAACAAAAATTAGATCAAAATCATAAAAAACAAAACTTACCTCATAGCTCGCTGAGTGTTCATTCAGAAGAGACGCCATTTCATCAGCTAACAAGAGTTGTCAGTGGCAAGGTTTATCAGGCTGTGTTGCCAATATAACGGCCACTTTTGGAAATACTGGCCTGCGGACCATTACCCCATGTGGATCATTACCCCTACCTACTCTAAGTATGTTAGATTTTAACATTTCGTTGAAATTGAACCAATGAATGAATTCTATGAATCTTTAAATCAAAAATCAATGTAAAAAAATACAGTGTTTTGCTACGATAAATTGGGAAAGATTACAATTTGCATTTTTTGGCCACTCTGTATAATAAGTGTGCTGAATTAGAATTTTCCTAATTAGCCTTGAACACTAAAAACCAAAGTTTATTTCTGTAAAGCTGGAAGTACGCAAGAGCTGCTAAATTATACCAGGTAAGGTCAAAAGGTTTGATGGAATTACCTTGAACAATTGAATAACATTGAGAGTGGTAAGTTTAGATCAATAAAATCTACCTTTCTGAAATCGGCAGCAGGTAGGAAGCAATAATCAATCGATATATATACAAGGTGTACAATTAAAATCAAATAGTTATAGTGCCATTTCTAGTAAAATCGAAGTCAAGTAAATGAGCAGATAACAAAATTTGGTAGCTAAGATTGTCCTTATCATTTCTTGTAGTATGCATATTTTTTGTATCTCTTCAAATAACCAAGATATCTGTTTGGCTCACCTTATTTGTTACATCCTGTATATTTGCCTTGGTATCATTTTCTGGTCTTGATGTATTAATACATTCTCGACAAATATTTCATTGTTGAGATAGCTATACTGTAAATAAATAAATTATGCACCTAGCAAATTAAACAGCCAGTATAAAATGTTTCTTTTAATTTTTGTTATGTTTTATAATAAAAATGCCATTCCAATTATTCTGAGCACTAGTTTATAATCTTGAATATTTGATTTAAATTTTTGAGTGTGTTTCAAGATTTCTGGTATGCTGTACAGTGTATGGGTATATATTCTATGTGATAGTGTTTAAAATACAAAGACTATTAAAGTGTAAACAGACAAAGTGCGATGATGAACATCAATCATAGATGAGGCAGTATTACTGGGTAATTTAGAAAACGATTAAGATATACCCTATCACAGATTTTATGAAAACAATCACAACTTAGAATATTTTTTCCCTAAAATTTAAATTTGTCTAGATCTATAAAAAGTGGGATGATTGATACAAAATTGTATGCATTATAAGCCCCAATAAATTTGATAATTTCAAGTTAAATATCTAAATTTGATTTTGCACTTAAGTTTTAAAATATACTGTGTCATTATTGAAATATAATTTATACTCTACGTTTAGCTCACTTTCGTTAAGGAACTTCTTGAGGAAACTAAAGAAGAGCATGGTAACTTGTAACTTCTGAGAAGAGTTCATATATATTATAATTCAACAATGACACAGTTGATTTATTAATGGCATCGGCTGTGAAAGTCTTCGATTTCGTTTATAGCATTCATTCTTTGATATTTTCTTACCAAATTCAAAAATTTTAGTACTGATCAAGCATCCAATGGTAAGTATAGTTACTGAGGTAGCTGGAGGCAAGATGGCCCTGTGAAAAACGGTTTTCGCTTCATAACTTGGTAAAATGAAAGAATAATTAAATCAGACTTATATCGCTAAAAAGCATTTAAAACACTATGCAGTAATATGAAAATCACGTAGGCGTTCTATTTAAAAGAATTGCGTTCACGTACCATCGATGAAGTAAAACAAAGGACGATCGCAAAAATGATTTCTTTATATTGGGAAGTAAATTCTTCGAAACCCTCTCTTTGCCGTTCATCGTTATCGTTTTTATTTTTACTCATTTCTTAGATATTCTACTTTAAAGAAAATCGCATATTTTCGTTTTTGGTAAATATCTAAAAAGTCATGAATTTTTTTGAAAAACCAAAACATTAGTAAATTGATCTTCAATAATCTTCATAATATCTAATTTAACCGACTCCTACGGTTTCTGCGAATTTGGAACACACTGTATTAAGACTTTCTAACTTGCTTTTTTTTCAATCCCCTGTTTAAGGAGATCCAACTACCCCCCTAGTATAAAGAATGTCTATTAGAAAATAATACTTAGTGATTCTTCTATTATGCATTTGAAAATTAATTTTCAAATTAATTGAGAAAATTTTTATCAAAATTTCCGAAAAATTCACTCATTAAATAATTATTAACATTTAATTGACTAATAAAAAATATAGCACTCTGAATTACCGGTATATGCTTGACAACACCGCGAGAGATTATCAGAGGTGAAATGTTTTCTGGCAACGAGAAGTTATCGACTACTCCTATTAAAACTGTTTTTGAAAACTTTTTAATATATTTAAAATCGTTTAATAGTCCTTGTTATAATTTGTCTTCAAATATCGTTATAAATTTTAGTAATCTTTTTTTTTGTAATTTATAATTCAATAATTACGTGTTTTCTAGGTTTGACTTTCCAATAATATTGAGATATTTATTTCAATACAAAATGATGGAACAATTTAAAAAAACGGTTGTTGGTTTTGCTGATACTTTGACAATTTTTAAAAACTTCTTAACAAAACGACAAGAAGAAAAACAATCATTCAAAGTAGAAGATTTAGCTCGAGATTTTTTAGGACCTGAATTTACCGAAGGACTTCATAATGCAGCGCAAGATATTAAAATTTTATCAACATTAATTGATAAAATTAATGTTCCTAACGATAAAATTATATCTATGGCGAAAAGCACGCCTTTCATTTTGGTGGATAGAGCGTTGAAGAAGTACTTTAAAGGAGCTGTAACGTCGGTTATTGCATCTAAAATTGCTCTGGGTCGAATAAATTTGATAACTTTAAAAAAAGCATTTCAACTCGGCGGTTATGATAGTGTAAAAATGTTGCTAGCAGAAATAAATAATAAACCACGTGTTACAAAAAATGAAAAAACAATCAAGGCAATTGTTGATAGACTTGGTGAGCGCGAAAAAAAAAATAAAAATTTTGTTCTAATTTTTAATTATATCCGTGAAAATTTGTATTATTAATTATTACTTAATTTTTAAGTTGTGCACAAATGTATATTTTTTATAAATAAATTTATTATTTTATTTCCATAATCTTGTTAATTAAATTATATTCCTTACCTATCGATTAAATAATTGCCAGTTTTTAATTGTGAGTATCTTTGTATTTTTAATTTGCTTTAATTGAAAAAAATCTTGTTTACTGTCTAACTAAAATGACAGATAATATAGTGTTTAAAAAACCGCGGTTACTTATGCGCCGGCTTACTGCGCAAGCGGTGTTGCCAAGTCAAACACAAGACTTCAAAAACCGGAAGTTCCTTATGATTTTTCATAAAAAATATCAAATATCTCCGTAATATGTCCGGAAACCTCCTTTTTTTATTGTTTTAACCGAAAGCTTATTATTTTTTCAATCAAATTCAATAAAGATAAAAATTTTTTAAAATCGTTAATTGCATTAAATTCTTAATCAAATACACGGTTGGTGGAATCTCCATTTACCTACATGTAAAAATTACCATTTTCAAAACTAATTATTTTATAAAATATCCCGGAAACCTACTGTTTTTAAATTTTTTTATTAATTATTAGACTATCTAGATTAAATTGACAAATTTTTAAGAAGTTTTAAAAACCTGACTACTTCGCGTGGATCTCCTTAAGTGAGCTACATCGTTCATCTAATTTGATCTAATTTTTACACGTGAATCTTTATTTAACTTTTAGAAACAATAACTATTGCTGTACAACATAGATAGATTATAAAAATAATATGCCGCATACATTTTTGTTTACGTAATACAATACTACATACATACCTTGTACAATGCATTCAATATTATTTATTACATATTATTATTGTTAGGAACATGATTAACATCAATAAATGGGTTGGGTTAAAATGTGTAAATTCCACATTTGCTCTGTTGCCACTGATTGCTACAAACCGTTTTTCCTGGGAAAAAAACAGAAAAGCAATGTTGTCATTCTACTATCGAATGGGTCGGTGACATTTGCTAGTTTTCCTGTATGAGTGGTAGAATGAGTAGAATGCCGCACCTACTATTAGATTAATAATATTTATTAGTGATAAAATAAAGTGATTAAATCGTATTGTAATGGTACATAATGTTTGTAAGTTTAATTTGAATATATTCTTTTATAATAATGTGATTAAAATGGAAAAAGTAGGTAATTTTAGTAATGTTTACAAACCTTTATAGGTTAATTGAGACTTTTCAACTAAAAGGAAATTGCAATTTATTAATATTTAAACATCATGTCTGCTACTGATAGAGTATCTCTAACTGATGCATTATCAAATGTGGATGTATTGGATGAATTACCCTTGCCAGATGAACAACCATGTATCGAAGCACAACCATGTTCAGTTGTTTATCAGGCCAACTTTGATACAAATTTCGAAGATCGTAATGGTTTTGTTACTGGAATTGCCAAATATATTGAAGAGGCTACTGTTCACGCAAGCTTAGTAAGTTAGATACAATGTGTTGAGACAAATGTATATCTTAATGTTGTAGAACGAGCTATTAGACGAGGGACAGGAACATGCAGTTATGTTATACACTTGGCGTTGTTGTTCACGAGCAATACCACAACCTAAATCAAATGAACAACCAAATCGAGTTGAAATCTATGAAAAAACTGTGGAGGTTTTAGCTCCAGAAGTTAATAAACTCCTGAATTTTATGTATTTCCAAGTATGTAATATGATAATTATAAATTAGTTGTAAATATAATGTTTTTACTATACTTACAGAGAAAAGCTATAGAACGTTTTTCACAAGAAGTAAAACGATTATGCCATGCAGAAAAGCGAAAGGACTTTGTATCTGAAGCTTACCTTTTGACACTTGGGAAATTTATCAATATGTTCGCAGTTCTAGATGAATTGAAAAATATGAAGTCTAGTGTTAAAAATGATTATTCTACGTATCGCAGGTAATTATTTTGTTTTACAAAAAGATTAAAGAAGTTTTAATGCTTTAAATTTTATTGTTAAAGAGCTGCCCAGTTTTTGAAAGTTATGTCAGACTCTCAGACTTTGCAAGAGTCTCAGAATCTATCCATGTTTTTGGCAACCCAGAATAAAATACGAGATACTGTAAAAGAAAACCTTGAAAAAATAAGTGGGTACGAAGAGCTCCTAGCTGATGTTGTAAATATCTGTGTGCACATGTTTGAGACAAAAATGTATCTTACACCTAGTGAAAAGCACATGCTTGTCAAAGTAATGGGATTTGGACTATTTTTAATGGATAGTGAATTATGCAACATTAATAAACTAGATCAGAAAAAGAAATTGAAACTAGATAGAATTGATCGAATATTTAAGGTATTAAAAATGAAGTTACCCGTACTATATTGATGTACTATTAAAATTTCTCTTTTAGAATCTGGAAGTTGTCCCTTTATTTGGTGATATGCAAATTGCCCCTTTCAACTATATAAAACGTAGTAAACATTTTGATCCAAGTAAATGGCCATTATCTAATTCAAACACTCCTTCTCCACAAGCAGATTTAATGGTTCATTTGCCACAGATTAGAGACGATCATGTAAAATACATTAGTGAACTTGCAAGATACAGTAATGAGGTAAGAAGCTATTTTTATATATTAAGCGTACACAAAAGTAACATCCAAATTTAAGGTAACAACAACTTACAAAGAAAGCGGAAGTGATACAGAGAATCGTGAAACAGCTGAATTAGCTTTACGGGGCTTGCAATTATTATCCGAATGGACTAGTGTCGTTACAGAATTGTATTCATGGAAATTATTGCATCCAACAGATCATCATCAAAATAAAGAATGCCCGGCAGAAGCTGAAGAATATGAAAGAGTAAGATTTTTGTGAAGCAAGATGTAGAGAAGTTATTCATTTTTTTTTTTATTTATTTATTAGGCAACTAGATATAATTATACAGATGAAGAAAAGTTTGCTCTTATTGAAGTTATTGCCATGATCAAAGGTCTACAAGTTTTGATGGCAAGAATGGAAACTGTCTTTACAGATGCTATAAGGCGTAATATCTATGCTGAATTACAAGATTTTGTTCAGTTGATTTTACGTGAACCTTTACGTAAGGCTATAAAAAACAAGAAAGACCTAATTAGAAGGTTAAATACGGTAATAATACTTTTAACAGTAATTACATAAATTTTTATTATTTCAGTATTATTATGTCTGTGAGAGAGACTTGTGCAGATTGGCAAAGAGGCGTAGAACCTTTACAAGACCCAGCGCTAAAAGGTAAAAAAGACCCAGATAATGGATTTGGAATTAAAGTGCCTAGGAGAAATGTTGGTATGTTTTGTCATCTTATTGTTCTGTAGACTAGTTTTGGATTTAACGTAATTGCATATTTCAGGCCCATCTTCTACGCAGTTATATATGGTTCGCACCATGTTAGAATCATTAATTGCTGATAAATCAGGTGGGAAACGAACTTTAAGGAAAGATATCGATGGTCAATATCTTATGCAAATTGATCAATTTCATAAAACATCATTTTATTGGAGTTACCTTCTCAATTTTAGTGGTAAGTACTATCTAGTGTTCAATTTTAGTAATTTATTAATTTTTATATTTTGCACAGAATCTTTACAAAATTGCTGTGATCTGTCACAATTATGGTACAGAGAATTTTATTTGGAAATGACAATGGGAAGGCGCATAAATGTAAGTATATGTATATTAATTTATTTCAATTTAAAAACTAATTAGATAATGTATAAACTTTTTTGTTAAAATATAATTGTTGTATTAGAAATGTACCGTTCGTCATCATCACAATGAAGAGTGTAACGATTTGGTTACAATGGAAAAACGCATTCAGTTTCCCATTGATATGTCAATGCCTTGGATTTTAACCGATCATATTCTAAAAACCAAAGAACCATCTATGATGGAGTAAGTGAAAGTGTTTGTTAATACTATCAGTTTATTAATGTTACTACTTTTAGATATGTTTTGTATCCATTGGATTTATACAATGACAGTGCTTTATATGCATTAACAATATTTCGTAAACAGTTTTTGTATGATGAGGTTGAAGCTGAAGTAAATCTTTGTTTTGATCAATTTGTTTATAAATTAAGCGAACAAATCTTTGCATATTATAAACAATTGGCTGCCAGGTAATTTTATTGCCATGTTTTGCTTATTGCCTTATTAATTAGTCTTTATTTGTAGTATATTTCTTGATAAGCGATTTAGAGTTGAATGTGCCGCATTAGGTGCATATTTATTACCTTATCCAAGAGCAAATCGTTACGAGACATTATTAAAACAACGCCATGTGCAATTATTAGGTAGATCGATAGATTTAAATAAACTTATTACCCAAAGAATTAATGCTGACATGCAAAAGTCGCTAGATTTAGCAATTAGCAAGTTTGAAGCAGGCGACATCACTGGAGTTATGGAACTCGAAGGCCTATTAGAAGTGAGGTTTACACATACACGTTTTACAATTACACGCAAAGATTGATTTTTATAGGTTAATAGATTGTGTCACAAACTCCTAAGTAAATGGTTGGCCTTAGACGATTTTGATTCTATGTTCCGCGAAGCAAACCATAATGTTCTAGCGCCATATGGCAGAATAACCCTTCATGTATTTTGGGAACTCAATTATGATTTCCTTCCAAATTATGTTTATAATGCTGCAACAAATAGGTAATTATTAATAGTATGCAGGTTAAATGTTATAACTTGCCAAATTGTCAGTCGGGAGTAAAAAAATCTGTTACCAGTGGCATAACAAGATTTTATTAAAAAAAACTATTGTAAATAATTAGAAATGAAGAATAAACTGACTGACTTTATATAGTTTTAATTAAGTAATTAATAAAAATATATAACCTGTCTTATGACGCCGCTAGCATGTTTTGAATGTGGTGGGATATCCGACCACCAATTCGCCAAGTCATAATGCTTGACCTGTTTTTACTATTATTTTTTAAATTTAGAATCGAACGTTACAATATTATTTAAACAATTTCTAGGTTTACAAAGTATAAAGGGCATATAGCATTTACCGCTCCTGTACATAGAGATAAACCACCACAAATGTCACATCATTACTTATGGGGTACAAAACCACTCAATATGGCATACACTACACAATATGCTCAATATTCAGGTAAAAATTTCTAAATCTTACATTTTTATAGTTCATAAAATATCAGTGAAATGAAAGGCACAACTGTTTAAATTTTTTATGTGGTTATTCACCATTATACAAGGTAAGTTTAATTTTTCATTAGATAGTACAAGAAATGATACCTTCGATGAGGATTCGAATAGAAAACGCTGCATATTTTTATTTATTTTGAATCAGGATAGATTCTGAGTTCTGCACTACATACTTCACTCATATGAAGTGTTTAAATAATATTTTACCTGATCATCAATCTGGCTTCAGACCGGGTTGTAGACCTTTATTCTCGATTGTATACCTTTAGTTTTCTATCTGCAAAATTGACTGATTCTGGAGAACTAAGATTGTTGTGTGAAGCTCTAGTACTTTCAAGGCTAGATTGTTGTGATACCGTTTATGATTTCTCACGTAAAAGCATAGATAATAGGAAAATCCAAGTTTTACAGAATGCTTGTCTACGACTAAAAGACGTGAACAAATGCAAGGATATCAAATGGTTAAGTATGGAGCAAAGGAGAAAATACCACACTGTTTGTCTATATCATAATATTTTAAATTTAGAAATTTAGTTTAAACCAGGTTAGGTGGAAGAGTAGTAAATGAACCTACTTGCATATCTGAACCTCGCTCTTTCAAATCAACTTCTGTACATTTCTATTTAGTTTTCTTTTTTTCTGTATATCTTTTACTATTTTTTGAATAAAGACACATTATTATTATACTGCTATGAATTGTTGAATATTGTTGGCTGTAGGTTTCATCCTGTCCTATTATTTTTATAGTATTGTGCTAAAAGTGCGAGTCATCTAAATTTGATGACACGTGTGTTCTCGAATAAGATAAGTTGCGGTAGCTTTCTTTCCATTAGGAAAGGTTTTTTGATTAGGACCTATTAAAATAAGTTGATGTGGTTTCCCAAGAAAGTCTAAAAGGAAACGCATGTAACAGAAGAATAAGGACAAACATACAGAATTACTTAAGATGTAAAGCATAAATTAGATACAATAAAAGTAAAAAAATTGTAAGTTTTTTAGAAAGTCAGTGCTAAATAAGAAAGTTTAAAATATGAAAATAATCAGTGTATTACGTAAAAATCTTGTAATGGGTTGCTTTTTAACGAACTGGAAAGGAGTCATTACTGAGTTTGCGAAGTCTGTCTGTCTGCATTTTTTGTCAAATTTTGAAATTTTGACTTCAGATTTGGATTCTACAAAAAAAACTAAAGACAATGTGGTATCATCATTTTTTGATAACTCTTCGGGAACATGGTCAAAATGGCCGCCGAAAATTGGAAAATTTTCAAAAAGATTTTTTTTACTTTAGAATCATATTCTACATCAAAAAATAAGGGAAACTATACTTTTAGTCTGGTAGGAAGATAGTACACAAATATCTTTTAATTTGTATTACCCATGGTTCTTTCTACCAAAAAGTGTCAACCCCGTGCAAAATTTTGAACATCAATGCCTATGGTAATTATAAATCTCTGAACCATCTTATACCAAAGGATCACAAATTACTATTACCTTAAACCTGTTACATGTTGCTGCAGCCATGGACATGACATTGCAATAAAAAAATATTTAAAAAAGACTAATGCAGAAAGATAAATTGCTTTTCTCTGGGATTGAAATAATTTGAGAACTTGGAAATTTCCATTTAGCTTTGGTTTATATTATTTTATTTTTACTTCAAAAGTTATTTTAAAACGTAATGGTGTTCTTTTTTTGGCCTCAACATCTATGGATTACATTAATTTTAGGATTTGTTGGTCCACATCACTTCCATGCCATGTGTAAGCTTTTGGGTTATCAAGGCATAGCAGTTGTGATGGAAGAACTTTTAAAAATCGTCAAAAGTTTAATTCAAGGAAACTTGCTACAATTTACCAAAACATTAATGGAAGCCATGCCTAAAGTTTGTAAGCTTCCACGTTATGATTATGGATCACCAGGTACTTTATTTTCTGTGTATACTAAGACTTTGTACGAGAAATATTTTTTACTTCCTAGGTGTTTTAAGTTATTATCATGCACAATTGAACGATATTGTACAATATCCAGATGCAAGAACTGAATTGTTTCATAATTTCCGTGAGTTTGGAAATACTATATTATTTTGTCTTCTGATGGAACAGGCATTATCTCAAGAAGAAGTATGTGACTTATTACAAGCTGCTCCATTTCAAAATATCTTACCTAGACCTTATTGTAAAGGTGAGATATATTATTGGTATGTTATTACTGCGTGTGTTTGTAATTATCACATTTTAATTGCAGAAGGTGAAAAACCTGAAACTAAGCAGAAGAGGCTTGAAGCTAAATATGCTGCATTACAAATTGTGCCAAATATTGAAAAATTAGGTACTGCTAAGGTATACATTAATTTATAATATTTCTTACAATTGATAATTTTCTGATAAACTTACAGCAAGCAATGATTTCTCGTGAAGGTGATCTATTAACAAGAGAAAGACTTTGTTGTGGTCTTTCGATATTTGAAGTGGTATTGAGTAGATTACGAAGCTTCTTGGATGATCCCGTTTGGGTAGGTCCACCTCCAGCAAATGGAGTTATGAATGTGGACGAATGTACAGAATTTCACAGGTTATGGTCTGCACTTCAATTTGTGTATTGTATTCCAGTTGGTGAAACTGAATATACAGTAGAGTAAGTTTAATATTGTATAAGTATGCTAGATTTGTAATATTTGCGATAATCTAGGGAACTGTTTGGAGAAGGTCTTCATTGGGCTGGATGTACCATGATAGTATTACTAGGACAACAAAGAAGGTTTGAAGCTTTAGATTTCTGTTACCACATTCTTCGGGTTCAGCGGGTCGACATGAAAGACGAAGTTGTTAAAGGAATAGTAAGTTTTGTAATAAATATCTCTTAATTTACTGAACTAACCATTTTTTATATTTTTAGAGTCTTAAAAGAATGGTAGATAGAATAAGAAGATTTCAGGTTCTCAACTCTCAAATATTTGCAATTCTTAATAAATTTTTGAAATCTAGTGAAAATGATGAAATGTCTGTGGAGCACGTAAGATGTTTCCCACCTCCCTTACATCCCACGTTAACTCAACATTATCATGCACCTGAACATTTACGGCAGGCAATGCTAAACTAAAAATGAGTTCAATAACTTATTTTTTATTTATTAAATTTACGTACAAAATCAAAATTAAGATTTTAGTTATTATTTCGTGTAAATGCCATTAATATATTAAAGACAAACTGCATTTACCATTAGTATTATTATTTGTCTTGTACATGTAAACAAAGATATTGTTTTATATATATCTACCATTGTAATTTTATAAGGCTTTAACTTTTTGTAGTTGAGATTTGATGAGAATATGTTATAATGTGTATAATGGAGCATTTTGTAATAAGATTATTGTGAAATATTAACAGTACGCAATGTTAATGATGTCACCTATAAACTTCTATTAAACATTTTTGTAGATTTTTTCATCAATGTTTTATTTACAGAATAAAAATAAGAATTCGGTATTATCATATATGTACTTCTCTTTCTAGCATATACGTTCTATTAGTAACAACATACCAGACGTAAGATACTATCTTAGCTAAAAATGAACTAATGCTTCCATCTTTCTTTTTTTTTCTTCAATATTAACTAATTAACAGTTTGTCTGATTGGAAACTCAAAATAGACGATGTTTTCAAAAATACTGTAAAAATTATATCCAGACAAGGTTCTGCAAGTGAAATATCTCGGCCACATAATATCTAGTGAAGGTGTTTTGATGGATCCTGAGAAGATATGGGCAGTGAAAAAATAATCTACTGTTGAATACATACGAAATTTCTTACACCTTTGCACTTATAAATCTGTGTTAGGTTTTGTCCACATCATCAAACCACTTCACAAACTGACTGAAGCAATAGGAAGATTTGCATGAACCAAAGGTGGTAAAAAGTTTTTGAGAATTTGAAAGAAAACCTATCCCGTACTATTGCTGTCTCAAGTTATCCAGTCTACTGGCATGTTCATGGTGGACACTGATGCTAGTAATGTTAAGATTGGAGGCATAAAATAAACTCTAAAACCAGCATATTAAACTCGTTTCAAAATGTTTCAAGTTTAATTTTAAAGTAAGTAAGAAGTTTGGATAAAAATTTGTTGTTTTTAATTTTGATGCGCTTCCATACTTGTACCTGTTGGACCTCTTTGTTGCTCTCTCCCTACTTGAAATCTAATTAAATTAATCGATGATTATTTAATTTTACTTAGAACACAATTTTATAAATAATTAACAAAAATACACTATAATTCCTTAAACGAATGTTGTTGGCCTTTCGTATATTAATATTCTAAGTTTGGAGTTTTTTTTTATTAGTAAAAATATTAATAAATTATAAAATATGATAATTGATAATTCCATTTTTGTTAGGTGCACATCTACTAATAATCTTAAATGCATGCGTATTCATAATTATAACAATTTATTCAATATATGTAAAAAAAACACTCGAAATTTTAAAAAATTACAATATTATCTGCTCACATTCCTTGCGTCCAGGAGCAGTAATCACGATGAAAAAGCTCCTGATTGGTTGATACGTAAAGGTCAACCAATCGGAAGCTTTTTCATTACGTCGCGTCATCGTGATTACTAACACTGCAATTTACTTCTAAAATACACATGGCAATGCTGTACAATTATAAGCACAGATTAAATAAAGGTCGGATATTTCACTCCCTATTCCACCAATGTCACATTTTTGTCTCTGCACATTTACATTTGCAGCTCTGGGAGTTTACCACGCCTACTTTTTTACGCGCGTTTTACGAAAAGTGCATACCACGCGGTGCTGCTTGCGCAGTATAATGTCAAAATAGCAAGCTCTGGGAGTTACTATGAGAAAGAGAGAGAGAGAGCAACAGAATCCACAAATTTGTCGAAGTGAAATATCTGACCTTTATTTAATCTGTGATTATAATTTAGTGGAAAATGGAATTGTTCTATTGTCACTAGAGCTCAGGCATCACCAGGCTTTCCCCTAAGCCAGTTGATTGTGAGACAAAGTACCGACAGCAAACAAAAGACGATCGCAAACTGAGCTCAATAACGAGTTTCTCTTTGCTAGAAACGCTGTTGTTCTATCAGTTTATAAGTTTGAGGTTATTACAACTTAAATTTTACAAAAAAAGTAACAATTAATGCGTTTTCTGAAACTTAACTGCTATTTCTGATCTAATCATACAAATTACATGACAGAGTTATTTGGGTTAATCCGATTTATTAAGAAACAATTGCACAACCACTACGAAATCTGTTTTACAGCAATTTATAAAAAAAATTGTGAAAGTGATGAAGATGACGGCGAGGAAATAGAAAATATACACTTGCTCATACAAACTTTGCAAAGGATAAAGAATACGCAGCATTTAAATAAACTAACGTTTAAACTTATCAAATTTAACGTAGATCAGCAGCGCCTCTACTGGAGAGAAATTGTTATTGAGCTCAATTTGCGATCATTTTTTGTTTGGTGTCGGTACCTTGTCTCACAATCAACTGGCTTTGGGCCCTCCTTATAGGCTAGAGCAACACGCGTCATCAAACTACATCAACCAATCAAATGTCTAAAATATGGGTGCCTAGAGAATAAACAAAGACATGCAGTGAATTCTGGTTGCGTTTTTTACTTGGAAGTTTCTAATATGAACACTTTAAAAATATCACATATTAACTAAATTAGATAGATGATAGCATTATATTATAGTTATTAAATTACTGTTTAGTACAGAATATATAGGTTAGGTTAGTTGTATATTCTCCAGGCAGTCACGTAATTCCCGGGCCCTATTCATTGAGCTAAGCCCAGGGAACCAGTAATCCAAGGGCGCTTAAGAACGAAGTTAATTATTTAATTAATTATATCAATATGCATTATTTAATTATTGCTTCAACCAATGTAATTAAGGCACCAAATTTTCCTAGTCCAGGGCGCTCAGTTTTGTTAATAAGACGACCCTGTGTATTATTTATTTTTGCTCAATCCAATAACCTGATTAGGGTGCCAGAGTCTTTTAGCCCAGGGACGCTCATCTGATAAGACGGCTCTGGACATCACGTGGTTACCTGGAAAGTAAACCACTAACATAACCTGTACATTCTGTGGTATAGTATTCCAAAAGATATAGTATGTTTATGACTTTGACCTCGTAAGTATTTCACAGCGGGTCCTTCATAAAAATGGCACGTGTCACAGACGATTGGGTAAACCAAAGACCGTATTGGAATAATTTATATTTCTAACATTTTAGTTTAAAAGTACTTACGAAAATAAAACTTATTTCAATACGACCCTGTGTCAATATTAGAAAAGGTCTTCACAGGTAAGCAGATTTATGACAACCCACTGTGGCGAACTTGTAAAATTTACTGTAAGCCTATATCTTTTGGACTACTTTAAACAATAATTTAATAGCTATAATAATGCTATCGTTTATCAAATTTAGCTAATCCGTCTGTGACATTACTAATTTATTCACTAGATTCGCTGAAAAATAATCATCAAACTTTAAAAAAGTAGGTTAGAAGAGAAAATATGATCGGAGCGCTTGGAAACTTGCAAACGATTGCACGCCTGCACTTTTCTATGCGAAGGGTTGAAAATACGGCTTTTATGAAAGCGGCCACGTGTGACGTCATTGGCGAAAAATTCGTGCGATTGCAAGGGTTGAGATAACAGCACCTCAGCACAGATTAAATAAGAATCAGATTTTTCACTTCGAAAAATTTGTGGACTCTATTGCTCTCTCTCTCTTTTTCTCAAAGCAACTCTCAGAGCTTGCTATTTTGACATGTACTGCGCAAGCAGCACAGCGTGATATGCACTTTTCATAAAACGCGCGTAATAGAGTAGGCGTGGCAAACTCTCAAAGCTGCAAATGTAAATGCGCAGAGACAAAAAATGGGAATATTGGTGGTATAAGGAGTGAAATATCTTACTCTTATTTAATCTGTTCCCCAGTGCAACACGTTGTGTAAGCTCTATTCAGTGTATAGACGCTGCTCTATTGTTAGTATTATTAGTGATAGAGGTCCTTGATTTCTAACTTAAATTGTTATAATTGCAATGAAAACAATATTGTTTGCATTAAGGAACTCTAGTTTCTCGTTACGAAAATAGCTGTTAATGATATGATCTAGTATCTTGGGCGATAGCCAATTAAACAACAATGATTATATTGTTTAGATACATGTATTATACAATTTGCGATACATAATTACTGTAATAAAAAAACCATGTTAATAAGAAAAGTGGATGTCAAAAGGGGTGTTCTGTGGTGGTGGTGGACGTTATTATTATTATAAAATATGTTATGTTTTTTTATGTTATGAGAAACATTTGGTTTCTTAAAATAGCAATAAGTTTTTGTAAAACTGAAAATTCTTTGTTGTATACTATTTAGGTGTTTGTCGTTAATTTACGCTGCAGTTCATGAACCTTCTCGTTGCTACTTTGCCATTCTGTTAAGTTAAAGTTTACAGTGCGTTTTGTGCACTTTTTATCTTTATAATTTTCTTAAGATTTTTGAGTTCTTTTTATAATAAAAGTACCTACTAGTCAACTTTGTCACAAAATTTATATACACATAGGACCACAACTTGTAAAATGTTTCGTTTTCGGAGTGAAATTAAATACAATACGCAGAGACAATTAGGTTGAACATGGTAGGCTCGGTGATAAACTGTAGCTTTACATAGAAGAAATTACTTGTTTTGTTTGACTAGTTATAATTCGAACAGACTAAGTGGCAATAAATACTCTTTTAAATCCTATTATTATTAATCCTATGTAATCCCTTCAAAGTGGTTGCAGGAAGATTTGCTACACAGAATTTTCCAGGGGTGTATTAGAAGTATATGCATTTTTATAACATTACCTATACATCATAAATAAAGTATGTTTTATTTTGTATTTAGTTATGATTTTCTAAATTTGTTAGTACTAATCTTGATTAAATGAGACAATGTAATGTAATAAAGTAAATTAAGTAAAAAAAAAAACACTTCTCTGTGAATGATCTTATTTTAATCACAACATATTATGTCGTTTCCTTTCAAACCTATTTAGAAAAGTACAAGTACGGACCATAACAGTCACTTATTGTAGAAGTGAAGTTTAAATGTACAACTACTTGTACAACCAATCGACCGTATTAACACGTTCGTTACCAGCAGGGGTCGTTTTGAATTTCGACCACGCAGACCAGATATATATTTTTTGTCAAAGTGTTTAAAAATGATATCTATAAGTATGCATACAGTTGAAAAGTTAGAATATGATATTTTTGGTGATAATTCTTGACCGGCTCATATATGAGACACTGGTCTATTGTGGTATTTTTTTTTAAATAGACCACGTGGCTCATATAAGAGTCATAAATAAAACGTTGAATTTTAACTGCTAAATAAGCATTTCATTGATAAAAAACAAAATCAAATACATGTAAAACGTATGTAAGTTATGCACTAGGATATACATGTTTGGTAACACAAAAAGTTTTAGGCGCTATTTTCATGGTAGTGTTTAAAGCACGGGTCCACACAAAATCCAATCGAGTTACCTTCTTTCACTGATGTGCGTGTCAACAATGTCGACGTCAACAATTCATTGTTGACATGTTGAATAATTTTGATTAGAAGAATATAAATGCTAGGATGTTGTTCATCATGTTAGCATTTGTTTTTTCAATTAATACTAACTGTCACATTGCTAGAATTGCCCCCACCACACTTTATACCTTACAGAATCAGTTGGATCACTTCCCCTACATTTTGTCTTCCACTTCAAGAAACTCGCGCTCTATGCGCAGAGCACTATTTTCTGTCCTAACCTTAACCTTTAAAGAAATAATCTCATAAAAGATTGTATTATTTAAATTAAATCAACTTGCATATTCGGTAAGTGAATTAGTGAAATTGTTGAGACTTGGTAAGTTACATTAGTTGTGAAATTTGAATATCAACTGCATATATTACCTCCCCTACAAGCGCGCGGTATACAGTTTAGCGTACGCAGACCGAAAACCAGGAACACGAAAGATCAAAAGAACCGCTCTGAGTGATCTAACTGATTCTGTAAGGTATAAACTGTGCCCCCACATATCCGAACTAAAAATCTTAGTATGGGCCTATGGAGCTATGAGTAAACATACTTGTAATTTTACTGATTCCATGGAAATAAGAATAAATACATAGGATTTAGTTTTTTAATGCCATTTTATTTAAATAATATTTTGGTTTTTCTTTTCCATCTTCAGTTACTGTCACAGTCTTTTATAACTGAAAACCCAATTCATCAAAATTCTTATTCTTGGGCCATTTTGATTTTTAAATTGTCTTGAACATCTTATTAATGATCTTATTAGACATTTTAGCTTATTTTAGCACATGTATTTACAGGTTAGGTTTAACGAAAAATGTGCAGAATCCTACTTTATTTGTAAAGTTGACACATTGTCGACATTGTTGACACATTATCGACATTTTTGACGTGAAAAATCAATTGTTGACACGAAAATGTCAACAATCATTGTTGACGTGTCAACGCACATCACTGCCTTCTTTATCTTTACAAATGCCACATACATAAAATGTCTGTGTTCTCGTTTTCTTTAAAGAACAAATTCTACATCTTACATTCTACCCTGTTCTGGGGTATATTTTGATTCCCTGCTTTCAACAATTCCGATATTGTCATATCTTGAAATTTTAAATAACTGATTTTTTTTGTTGAATCATATTATATATGTAGGTGCTGTTCCATAAACAAATATCTACCAAATGAAAAAATACTTTTAGGTACCAACGAATAGTCTTTCTGAGTGTTGTATAATAAGAAACCATTTGATCGCATCTATCAACTCCTGATATGAACTTGTTATAATCAATTATTGCAACCGGCTTCTGCTTTTCAACTCCTCTTTTATTCACACACTTGCCAAAACCAGATAAATGTAAAGTAGATATCATAAGAACGTCTATTTGTTTCTCCATTTTGTAACTAACACTTTTCCCTTTCTTCTAGAAATAGCCTCTCCCTTCTTCAGTTTAGGATTGACCACAACTTTTGGGTTTCCTTTGCAACTTTTTCTCAAAGTACCCACAACATGTGTTTTATTCTCATGAAGAAATTCGACTAACTTTACACTATTATAATAGTTATCTAAATATAGCGTGTGATCTGTGCCAAGATATCGTCCTGCTAGTAATGTGGGCACGCCCGATTTCATTAGTGACGGTTCCTTTTCCTGAGTAAATTAAAATCTCTAGTATAAATCCATCGGGGGTACAAAGCTCGTAAAGCTTGATCCCATACTTGGCACTTTTGTTAGCTATATACTGGCGAAATATTAAACGCCCACGCCATAGTAGTAGCAAAGCCTTATCCAAAGACAAATTTTTTCCGGGATAAAAAATGGAACGAATATTTTGTAAGATATGCTCGAGAACTTGATCAATTTTATGTAAACGGGAAGTCGTGTCATGATCTGTTTTATAAAAACACAAAATAGTTTCAAATCGGTTTCTTGGCATGGTTTTGCCGAAAACTGGGTAGTGATATATGAAGTTTTTGCTCCAATATTGTTTTAGATATGGCATTGATATATTGCCCATTATAAAACATAATCCAAGAAAACGACGAATTTCATCAGAATTGGTTTCTTTCCAGTTTTTCATAGTTGAATGCCTTGATACATTTTTGTGCCTGAGAAATTGTGCGCGAAGATTAACCCAGTTAGAAATCTTGGCAAATAGTGGACCACCAAAAAGAATTTCAAACAATTCCTTGGCCGTGGTTTCAGTCCCTCTTGCCCCATGAAGTCGAAAAGTGTTGGCTAACAATCAATATCAATCTATTCATCTTCACTTTCGCCCAGCATAATGTCTTTCTCTTGGCGTTCGTTTTGGATAGAGTCAGTCTGTTTTCCACCGGACAGAATCTATGGATTTTGACAAATACCCATTTCGTTCTTGTCTGACACTACCTCTACTACTTACCAGAATTGCAAAAATACACCTTTCAGGTGGGACACTAACGCACGTGTTTCACAGTAAATAAAGCAATAAAATAATAAGCTAGACAGAGCCGATGCCTTATATAGACCGTGTGCGAAGATAAAACCGCTGTCATAGACAGTGTGTTTTTAAGCTTACATTTAGTTTAGTAATTTAGTAGACTCATATATGAGCCGGCGGTCCATTTTAAAAATTAGCTTGGCTCATATATGAGCCGCTTGGTAGCGAATGTGTTAAGCATTGCCTGAAGCGTACGGTACAACTCGCAATGAATTATATACACCCTGTTCAAACGATTTAAAACCTAAATTCAAAATCTAGATACCCATGTTAAATTGTACTTGTTATTTATTAGTTTTTATGTTTGAGTCGTACGTATTATTTGACAGTTGTCATTTTGAGATTGACATTTGTCACTAACAAAGTCAGTCGAAATAAAATCTATTAATGGATAATTTAAGAAAAATGTTTATTTGTTGATATAAACTCTTTTCTTTTACGAACAATCTAAATTAACACACTGTTGACTTTAATATTCAATAAATACATAAACAGATGTGTTTGACATGACGGCTTTCGAAGCAATTGCTTCAAAACAAAGTCAGTGGTGTAAAACTGCAAACATACAAAAAGGGCAATATGTCAAGTAACCAAAAAGGCCCCTTGGTTAGTTTTAAAGCATAATTATTGAATATATTAAATAGGTTTAAAGTTAGCAAATAAAGAATATTATATTGATGGTATGCTATCGTATTTCCTTAAATAGTAGTAATAGCGTTTCTACAACACTTTAAAGTGGAAAGTATTTATTTTGAGCTTTATGTACCATGTTCAATAGAATCATTTTATCAAAGATCTTTTTGTTTACGGCACACTTTATGAGCTGTATTCTTTTTACCACATTTAAGTGAGAATAAAGTGAGATCCTTAGTTATTATTTTTAGTATCTTAGTAAGACCACTTGTTCTTTTTACCTGCTGCAAGTGAGTCTATGCCACAGATTAGATAATAAGAGTCAGATGTTTCACTTCGACAGATTTGTGGATTCTATTGCTCTCTCTTTCCAAGCAACTCTCAGAGCTTGCGATTTTGACATGTACTGCGCAAGCAGCACAGCGTGGTGTGCGCTTTTCATAAAACGCACGTAGAAGAGTAAGCGTGATAAACTCTCAGAGCTGCAAATGTAAATGCGCAGAGACAAAAATGAGAACATTGGTGGTTAAGGACTCTTATTTAATCTGTATCTATTGAGATTCAACTAAGATATTTTACTCTCCCCTTGCCCCAACTGAGCTTGGTTTTTAACTGGCTTTAAGTTTGAATTCAGACGGGATGAAGCATTTAGGTTGATGCACATAGAATGGAGTCGAGTGTTGTGTCTTGAGTATTAATAAGTGTGATGGCAGTATTTAAATTTGAATATCCCGCCTGGCGGTAGGAGGGGTAAAAAGACGCGGAAAACAAAGGAGTAATAAGAGTAATATTTTAGGTATTGTTTTATGTTAGTTATGTTATAGTATTATGTACAAGAAGAGAAGTGAAGTTTTTTTTAAAATAAATAGTTTTGTATTTATGTGTATGTGTATATTTTATGTTTACAAATAAAAACGTTAAAACTTTACGAATTTTACCACATAAGGTTATAAAAGTAATAACTACTGTATAAAAACTTTTAATTGCTTTTAATAAATAATAAATGTTACGAATTTAAGGTTAGATCGTGTTTGCGTGTTCTTTTTACTTCACAGCAAGCTTAGTTAAATCTCATTTTAATCTTAGCTCAGTAAATCTTAATTGATCTTAGTTGAAAGACGAAGTTTTGTAAAAAGAATACAACTCAATGGATATAGTCTATTATTATGGTGATGCTTCAGATTCGCATTTTATTCGAAACAGCCTGTACAAGAAATTCAGGTTGGTATATAATTATAATTAAAATTACCAAATTCGTTAAACAATTTCAGTTTTATGTTGCGATAAAATAACAATAACTGTAGATGTTTACAGGATAATCACACTTAAATAACACCTACACAACATAGAAATTTTATTAGACAACTTTTGATGAATGCTTCAAGTAGATGGAAATGTTTTATATCATAGGCTACCTTACATCGCTACAATTATTTCTTTAGGTGTGGTCAAACATAATGTAACTAAATTGCAATATGTAGAATAGTTTTCAGTAAATTTCCAGTTTTAGGTGGCACGTGAACGATTATTTAGACACAGTTAAGAAACATTTCTCAAGTTGGTAGATCGAAGCAGCTGTTTTGTCATAATATTTTTACACATTGTCAAACCCAATCGAGTTTTCTGTAAATTTTCTGAGTTTTTTCCCGTTTAGTGAGTGTTGAGAAGTGTAAAAGTACAAATATGACTATTTTGCCCACTAAGCGGGCAGTAAACAGTAATAATAACGACGAAGGAAGTGAAAGCAACAATCAGAATGTAAGTAATTATGTTCATTTAGCACAACCCTATCTACACCATTTTTCAATGCTTTTATTGTACATACTCGTCTAGACGCATATATATCTGTTAAATAACCATGAGTTTTTTTTAGATACTAAAAATTTATTACTTTCTAAAATTCTTGTAGCTTATTTTACCCTTATGTCTTAAAATTACAAAATCAATTGACCACTAGAAATCCCCTTGTCATCAGTAAATAATATTTTATTTTCAGAATTCTAAAGAAAGAAGTTCAAGACACAGAGATGAGCATAATGTGACAAATGAAACTGCAACAACTGCAAATCGAAGGCCATTTCAATAGTAAGCAAATGTTAGCATGTCCTTATAGTTTTGATGTTTGTAAATAATTTTGTAGCAATAATAATACAACTGAAAGAAAGGATCGAACACTTCAGAAACGCTACAAAGAAACACCTATTGATACACCTCGTGAACGACGAGAAAGAGAAAGACAGAAACAACGTGAATTAAGAAGAAAAAGAAAACATGAACACCAAACAAAACGGGTTAATAAGACAGAAATTCAAGAAAGTGATGTTTCAGTTGCTGGAGATAGTGAGGATGCTGGCCCTTCCAATGCTGTGGTCGAAAAGAAGGAAATCATTTATGTAGATGAAGATGGCAGCGGATGCAATAGCGAAGATGAATATAATTCCAGACGTCCACTAACTGTAAGTTCTCCTACGGATGAAGAATGGGCTCGGGTAAGTACAAATTAGTAATATTTCAAACTTTCTTTTAAACTTTAACTAGATTCAGTACTATGAGCTTTTATTAATTCATTATAATTTTTTTTACTATCAATATTCTTTAATGAATAAAAAATATTCTTTTAAACCATTCACTTTTTGTTTATAAGTGTATAGAGTACCTAAACTAGAATGTGTGTAGCAAGAAGGTACTTTATGGGCTCTTGCTTAAAATGTACTGGTCTTTTTCTTTGTACATACATTTATTTAAATGCTGCTGTTGTGGAAACTAAATGTAAAATAAACTTAGAAACCTTGTAGTATAGATGTTACCGATGCTATTTTGAAAGTAATATAGGTCGGAGATTTTCTAATTGCTAGTTGTTTTCTGTTTTCATTGTATTTTATTTAATTGAATTCGTGTATATATGACACTAAGTTGTTTGGAATATGATAATAATATAAAAACAATGTACTTTTATGCTTTAATTGTATTTGAGGAACATTTATTTATTTTTCTCATGTAACAGCATAGGTGTCTTTATCACTTTGATACCATTTCAATGATCGATGCTTCAAAGTATCAAATTTATTTGTTTGCAGTCATTAACTAGGGTATAAAACATAAATAAACATGGAAATATGTTGTCACTTCATCTAAGTATACAGGGTGTCCCAGAATTGCATGTCAAAAAGCGTACAGTGTAATTTTGGGTCTAAACCTAAGCAAGAAAAAATCATTACCACTAATTCTGGTAAACAAATGAGGACGATTCATCAAACAAAAGTTAGGTAAAAAGTTTCTCGTTTTTGGGTTATAAGCTGTCAAAGTCAACACAATTTTTTCTTAATTTTTTAACTGTGTCTTACTGAATCTATCGATTGTAATGTGGAGTTAAGATGAGTCGTCATCATTTGTTCTCCTGAATCAGTGGTTAAGCTTTGTTGGTGTTATTTCAGGACATCCTGTATACATAAGGTCTACAATGCTTCATTATTGAATAACAAAATAGAAGAGGTAGAAAGTTCAGTTTTATAGATTTTCTTTATCCGTGACCAAATTAGTAAGGACATTCAAGCATCTAAAAAAAAGCTTAATTTTCTCAGAAACAGTTGAGTTTTATCAAAAAATCAGAAGAAAAGTAAGTAGAAAACGTGTACTTTTAGACAGTAGTACTTAGATTAAAAAGTCTTGCTCATAGAAAGTTCTAGGCCTCCAAAGAGAGGCGTACATGCAAATTTCTGTATTGTAAATTAGATTATTATCAATCAAATTTCATTAAAATTAGCCAAACTTTGACGGCTTATAATTCAAAAACTATAAACTTTTTATCTAACTTTTCTTCAACAAATCATCATTATTTGACCCACAGAATCATTGGTTAATCGGTGTTGTTTTGAGACACCCTGTATACAGTGTGATTATTCTTTCATTACGCACTTACTGATTTTGTCAGAATAAAGTTTTTCAAAAACTTTAGAAACTTAAGTTAACTTATCTTACTTTTTGTGGATTATTGTATCTTGTTTCATTGTTAAAAAAAATTTATAAAAAAAGAAGTATTCAATCTATTTCATTCTAATATTCATTGCAATATGCGATCGACAATCTTGATGAGGTAGAACAAAAAGAGTGCAATATAAGTATAACAAATGTGAGTGAGATAGCTTGTCTCTCCCCTCACACAGTCTTTGAACCGACGAACAGTTTTGAGCATGTTTTTCAACAAACTCCGAAGGAGTCGTTACTGAATTTGCGAAGTCTGTCTGTATGGCTGTATGTCTGTATGTATGTCCGCATTTTTTGTCAATTCTGAAATTTTGACTTCAGATTTGGATTCTACATCAAAAACTAAAGACTACGTGATATCTTCATTTTTTGATAACTCTTTGAGAACATGATCAAAATGGAGGCCGAAAATTGGAAAATTTTCAAAAATTCTTTTTACTTTAGAATCGTATTCTACATCAAAAAATAAGACAAATGTGTACTTTTAGTTTTTTGATATCACCTTGGGAACATGGTCAAAATGGCTGCCAAAGTTTGAAAAAAGTAACAAAACGGAGTTCGTTGTGGTTATGCTTTGCATTCCCAGATGTTTTTTGTTGTTTATGTGTAACTGTAAGTTGAATAAATTCCATCTTGCATTGTAGCCTCAAGTTTTTGAGATTTTTCAAGAACTAACAGAAAAAGAAGAAAAAGTAGGGTTGCCATATTTCAAAGGCAACAAAGCGGGACATCGAATAATTTTGATAACTTCTGTAGTAACAACCATGTACAAAATTCCATGTCAACAGCTTAATGGTTATGGAGATATTAAAGAATAAGAATTGTAACTTTGACACCCTGTATCTTGAAAATAAGTGTTTTTTAATGTACGACTATCTTGCAAAGTCCACTTGTTTTTTGAAGTTATCAAGATCAAACTGAAACACCCTGTGGTTGGTTTTTAGATAAGGGTTGGCCATGCTTTTTTTTGTTAAGTTGGAAGAAGTGTGACTACATTTTTGTTTATTTGGAAACTGTGTATGCTTCCGAAATGACATTTTTAACAATGTTGTCTTTTTTTCATTTTAATCTAGTCATCAAGCAAAAAAAAACAAGAATATTCGAATTTTGTATCCAATCAAACAACTCAAACTGTCAGATTTTCAAGGCTAGGTCTCATCCAAAAACACTGTGAACACATATAGAAACATCCGCATACCCAATGCTCAAGGATATTCAATTGGGAGGATAACAACAACAATTAAACAAAAGAAACAACATCTAATAATTGTCAGAATGAAGAGTCTCTTTTAGGTATTTGGCAATTAGAATAAAGTGTGATAAAATATATTTGTATTTTATTTTAACTCAAATGAAATAAAGTATAAAAAAGAAGTTTTGTAATGTCGAAAAACACAACATCAAGGGACTCTGTTATTGGGTCCCCTGCTTTTGTCACAAAAAGTGCTAACAGTACAATATACAGTAAATACCCTTGCTAAACGCCAACCCTACTACAGGCCTTGAGCGAGGCGTAGGGTTTCGAAGGGTATCGTTAGTCAGCAACCTTGCAATTACAGCCTCTTAAGAGTTATGTATATTTTACAACTTACAAGAAAGCTTTTAAATTGTTGATTTGGGTTTACTAATTTTTTTTTTAATTATTGCAGCTACTGAAAATTTTTTAAATGTAGTTCTAGGAATTTCTTCAGCTTTCTTTTGTTCATTAATTTCTTTTTTTTTTTTTTTAATTAACTATTTAGAAATATATTGAATAAAATTGATTCGTAATAATTAAATGTAAGCAATTATTATTTTTGCAAGTGCTGAAGATGAAAAGTAAAGGAACGAAAAACAAATTAAAAAGAATGAAAACTAATAGAAAAGAATAATTATCATAAATTCACATAAAACCAGAAAATATATACATGTATGTACTATGTTACATAGTACAAAGCTGGTCGGTCCTCACTCAACTACCGGAAGCAAGCAACTGAACAACTGTCATTAGCCTCTGAGCACACTCCCAATTCATTGTCACTCAGCCAACTACAGCGGTAGCGAATCGCTGTACCAGCACCCATTCTTAATGTGAAATTCATTTATTCCTTCCGAGCGTCACACGTTTATTATTGACAGAGATGGAGTAACTGAATTATATTTATTTAAAAGAAACAAAAAAAGATTCTGAGCACTTGGAGCGAATAAGTAAAGAGCGACAAAAATTTGTTTTCCTTCTTTGGGAACGAGATCCTCGAATCGATACTATCCCACTAAATCGGAACATATGGCAACCCTAGGAGAAAGAACTGAAAAATATATGGATATTAAGATTAAAGTAGAAAAGAGAGAGTGAAATAATAAATCGGTTTTCAAAATATGATAATAGTTATTAAAGCTTCAAGGAACGTAAGTATATGTTTGCAGTCGAGGGAGATGTGTTTGGACTGAGACATAACCGAGGTTTAAGATTTTTACTGAGACTGTGAACTACACTTATGAACCAAGTGGCTTATAATATTTTTTCTCTACTTACTTTCCGTTGTCAATAACAAACAGAGCTTACTGCATAAAATCAACTTACGTTCCGCAAAGCAATGTATTAATACCCTACTTATGATGCTGGGAGTAGAAAACAAATACATATTATATATGTATTTATATCAGAGCTATGCTAGATTTTCTAAAAATTTAAAAATTTTCGGTCATTGCAAACGGAGTTTACATAGAAATTTTTGGCAACAAAACTTTCATAGAACAGATTCTAATAATTGATAAATTTCTTGCAGAAAATGGGCAGAAAACTGAGCGCATCCATGCGCAAACCCACGTCAGCTGATCGTCTGTACGTGCTTGCTTCGCTATTATTTGAGGTTATGTTTACGAGTTGCCTTAAAGGTCACTGCAAACAGCTGTAATTAGATTGATACTGCGCACGCCCACATCATACAAATCACTACAACGTCGTACCAAGAATTTCCAAAGAAGTTTTTGTAAAAATTCTTTTATAAAATTTACACAAACAGCTCTTAATGAGTTATATTTTATAAACCAAGTTTTTTTTCTTTTTCTATTTGCAAATGCCTATGGTCTTTTTTTTTACTACTTGTGAGAATCCGTAGTAACCCCTGTTAAATGGAACACCATGTATTTTATTAGATAATTAGAATGACTATGAAATCTTGGATACAGGCACAATTTTTGGTTTTTCAATTGACCAATAAATAAGGTCGTAGCAATAATAATTGAATTACTGCAAGTATGTGGTATGTTTTTTATGTATTTAAACGTACATCAGAAAAGGTGAACATAATTAATAACTATTACAAAGTAACAGCAAAGCAATTAATAAACAATATTGTTCACAACTATAGCAAGGTCGGAATAAGATATTGGGTGCCCTAGACTGATAACAATTTGGTGCCTATGCTATGATGTACATGTAAAATATATACGAAGTCTGTTCAAAAAAAAATGATAATTTTCAATTCCGCGGGTTACCGATATTTGAATTTTGATTTTTTTGTGGCGTCATGTTGGTACTCATGTCCCTCACTTATGCCGACAAGTTCGGCCATTTTGAATGTTCAGTTAATTTTTGACAGCTGTTTTGCTTGGACGACGAAGAGCATGCCGGACGCCCGAGCACGTCAACAACAAACGAAAACATTGATGAAGTGAAGAAAATAGTATTGGCCAATCGTCGAATCACCGTTAGAGAAGTTGCTGAGGACCTAAACATATCGATTGGCTCGTGCCATTCGATCTTTACCAATGATTTGGGCATGAGACGGGTCGCCGCGAAATTCGTACCAAAATTGCACAATTTCGACCAAAAACAGCATCACATTAACATTGCTAAGGAGCTGTTGGACTCTGTCCGCGGCGACCCAAATTTGCTCCAGAGGCGCTAACTGGTGACGAATCATGGGTTTATGGTTATGACGTGGAAACCAAAGCTCAATCATCCCAATGGAAGCTGCCGCACGAGCCAAGACCGAAAAAAGCGCGCCAAGTTCGGTCTAATGTGAAGGTTTTGCTTACAGTTTTCTTCGATTGCAGGGGCGTGATGCATCATGAGTTCTTGCCACGGGGTAAAACGGTCAATAAGGAATATTACCTGCAAGTTATGCGCAATTTGCGCGAAACAATCCGCCAGAAACGCCCGAATTTGTGGAAGAACAAAAATTGGCTTTTGCACCATGATAACGCCCCTGCTCACACATCGTTGCTTGTGCGCGAATTTTTGGCCAAAAACAACACACTAATGATGCTGCAGCCACCGTATTCCCCAGACCTGGCCCCCTGTGACTTTCTTGTTCCCAAAACTGAAGAGGCCCATGAAAGGACGACGCTACGCTACGATTGAGGAGATAAAGACGGCATCGAAGGAGGAGCTGAACAAGATCACAAAAAATGATTTTTTGAAGTGCTTCGAGGATTGGAAAAAACGTTGGCACAAGTGTATAATATCTAATGGGGATTACTTTGAAGGGGACAAAATAGATATTCATGAATAAATAAATAATTTTTGAAAAAACACAAAATTCGCGATACTTTTTGAACAGACCTCGTATGGCACCCTATTGAATAATATGGCCCTTATTCGAAGACTATTTTTGGTAATCTTATGATTACTCTTACGACTTTGTTTATTGGCCAATTGAAAAAAATCAATCTAATAATACAGGGTGTTCCATTTAAAAAATTTATTTTTTAAATCGCCACTCTTTTGTTTTATCATTTTGTTTTGGAAAGAGGGCAAGGAGCTGTCCAGTTTTTGAATTCTTCAAAAAACTTTATCCTAACAAAACTAATGAGTGGGTAATGAAAAAACCAACCACACTGTATAGATGTGTCAAAATGCAAATGTGCTTGGCTTGACTTTCTTAAAATTAAAAAAATAGAAGTTTGAGGAACTGGAAGGCTTGAACAATAGAAGATTTAAATTAAACAAATCAAATTTGCCTTTTTAATTTTGAAAAGCAGATTGTAATTTAGATTTACTTTATCTTTATAGCATGTTGAAAAAGTAACACACTTTTTTATTTTTTATGAAAAATGCTCATACAAGTTAATTTCCTTTTTTTATCAGAAACATTATAAGCAAGAAATTCCTATTTTAAATTTCAAGATGGCGATAGGAAGCCATTTTGAAAAGAAATTTAAATACAAGAGGTACTTGTGTGACACCTCATTTCGAGGCTCTTACTGAATAGTTTATAATGCCAAGTTTCAGGTAATCTCATCCATCCATCCATAAATAAATTTGTGTGTTACTTTTTTAACACGCTGTATAAGTATATGCATAAAAAATGTAAACTTATAATTTCAAATACAGACCAGTATTAGGTTTTTCAAATTTTAACTGTACTTAATTAAATTTTTATTAATTCTAAAAGTCAAACTTATTTTCTAGAGAGATGCATATTTCTCAAGATGTCTTATGAAATTGGGTTTTGAAATTAAAAAAAATGCATGAAGATGGTGCTTGCCTTTTCCGAGCAATTGCTGATCAAGTCTATGGTGACCAAGAATTACATTCTACTGTAAGATCACAATGTATGGATTATATTGTAAGTGAATTGTCTTTAAATAAGTGACTAGAATGTTGGAAGTCTGTATATTTTAATTAGGTGAAAAATCAAGACTTTTTTGCTCCTTATGTTACTGAAGATTTTGATAAATATGTCGAAAGAAAACGCAGATGGCATGTTCATGGTAACCACCTTGAAATCCAAGCTATTTCAGAAATGTATAACAGAACAATTGAAGTATACTGTTATCATACTGGTAAGTTTTTAATGATATTAAATGAGAGTTTTTAATATGTACCCCAGAAAATAGCCTTCGACAACTGCAATTATTTTGAGAAACTTTACTTATTCTTAGATTTGCTGTATAAATATATTTTTCTAACTATATGACTTCTATAAATTTCTGTTAAAGCAGATTTACCAGTTCTTATTAATTTAAAAGTGCCATAATAATCAGTAAAGGATAATAGTGGTTTAGGTAATATAACCAATAACAATAGAGTAATAAAATTTTATTTTTAATCCTACATTTTAGTTTAAAATTTTATGGCATTGTCAATAATATTTTAGCTTATTTAAAATAGTATATGAAAGTATGATTTTTAAAACTCCTCCTCGACTTTATACCAACTATAAAAATTTTAAATATGAATAACCTATACTCCTAGTAAATTTAGCATCAAACGTTTTTCTTTTTCTTTATTAATTGTTTACTTGTTATTTAGAACCAATCAACATATTTAATGCATCTAGTATAAATTCCTATGAACCAATTCGGGTGTCATATCATCGAATGTGTCATTACAATTCTATTACTAATCCCAAAAAACCATCAATCTTAGTTGGTTTAGGGTTACCTAATTATTGCACAAGATGTGACATGGATGGTAGAGAAGTCCGTGATGCTGTTCGTCAAAGTGAAGAACTACTTATTGAACAGGTAGTTATATATACAGGACATATAATCTTAATTAAATTTGACTTCTTTATTATTTTTTTGGAATAGCTTATGATAATATTTATTTCCTAAAATTTACTGCCTATATTACAGACTATGTTGGAAGATAAGATTAAAGCAACCGATTGGGAAGCAACTAATGAAGCCCTAGAAGAACAAGTTGCTCGTGAGTCATATATACAATATTACCGTGATGTAGAACGCCGTCTTAAATCAGAAAGTCATTCCACTTCTGCCGCAGCTGGCAGCAGCTCAACTATAACTTCAGCTATGTGCTCAAGTCCAAGATCCTCTCGTAGAGGCTCCATGTCACCTAAAGGATCTATGTCTCCCAAGGGAAATTCTTCACCAAAAAGCTGCTATTCTGCACAAGGTATCTTGTTTGAACCTTTTTATATTTTTAAAATATTTTATGCGTATCATTGTAATTACTGTATGTTTTATTATTAGCATCATCTCCTCGAATGAATACCTTACCGGAGCCAACCATTACAACGTTTGATAAATCTGAGTTGATTACTTACAATCAGCAATTGTTAAATGTTGACTTTAACAATGACTCAAATAAGAATGCTACTTTCCAATCATACGGGATGGAATGCATGCAAAATACTGACAGTGTGGAAAGGTCTGTTACTGTGAATTCTCAAGTAACAGTAACTTCTGTTACCAATGAGAATGAGTATCAGCAAGAAGGTAATTTAATATTATTAGTAGCAGAAATACATTTACTAAATATATTTTACAGTAGAATACCAAGACTGGGACGAAACGATCATGGCTCAGGTTCTTGCTGAATCACAATTAACTTATTTTGAAGATTTGAAACGTCAAGTCAAGAAACGAAATGGTTCTCCTGGTCCTTCAACTTCACATTAGTTTTGCTTGCTGTATACTGCATTTAGGATCATTTTAAGATATACTTTTACTTATAAATTTTGTTGCTTATCTTTTTAAGTAGTCCAATTTTATTTTTGATATAGATTGTTAACTTTGCCTGTACTTACCTTATGTGGTGTGGGAAGTCTGTCATTTTTGCTTAAATCCCCTTTGCATTTTATTTATGTATAGTATAAATGATATGCATTTTAATGTGCATATATAAATTAATTATTTTTTATGTTTACACTGTTCGGCCATATTATTGCTTTCTTAGAATCCATAACATTTTTACTTATGAGGTTCTATTGAACTATGGCTTCTTTGGAAAAGCTAAGTATATGAAAAAAATTATAACCAAAAATTACTGAGATTATGTATAGCTTTTCCAAACATCTAAAAAATTTTGTTTTCTATGAGAATATACATCATTTTAAGAGTTTTATGTTTTTTATTTGTCATTTTTATAGTGGTGAGTTTTCAGTATGTAATCTACAAATGGAAATAACTAGTGTACCGTGTATTTAAAACTGTAAATATAAATACAAAAGGTATATGTATTTATGTTATCCTTAAAACTAGAACTTCGAAGTTTTGTCATGATGAGTATTGATTGTCTGTATATATGTCAATTTTAAAATGTAGTAAAAGCTTACTAGATGTTCTTCTTGGTTTTTTTTTGGATAATAAATGTATACATACATATCCAAATAATCTTTGAACATAAACTACTTGATTATTCATGTTACTAAACTAAAAAAGTTATTACCAAGGTATAAAGTTGATGTCGATATTTTTCAATTGTATTCTCTTTCGATTATGAGAAAGAATCTAAATATACGAATCTGAAAGTCTGTATCTAGTAAAACCAGATATTACTTTATTGTAACAAAACGATTTTAGATATACAAAAACTTTTGTAATAAACTAAATTTTTTTAAAACTTGCGTTTTTGGAATTTAGAAGTATCAAGTTCCAGTATTAACAATTTCATATTATGTTTTGTCAGTTTTATAATTTGTGTTATGGACTTGTAATAGTAATAGATACCATTGTAAAAACCATTTTGGTGAATTACAATACATATATTTTTTTTTCTTTAATAGATATATTGATATTGAGATATCGTAATAAACTATTTCTGTAAATTAAACAGTGTAGTGTTTTAATACCATATAAAGTGGAATTTGTAAGAGGATGATGCTAATTTAAAAAAAAGAAATACTACAGAATAAACAATTTACTTACATCCATATATGAAGATAAGTTGAATATTTACAGAACTATTTGCTGAATTTTCTAGCAGTATTGATATTTTAAAAAGCTTGGAAGCATCAGTAAAATTTTGTTTTTCAAACAGACTCAAATATGAATATTTTTAATGGCTTATTCATTGCTTGTGTTCAGGAGCAATAGTCAGACCTACATGCTACCAGCATCTATGATTTAAGCTTTGCTAGTAATCGCTTGCTTGCTCCTGGATGATTGTATTGATAATTATTATATCTCACTTTTCAATATTGCATGCATCACAGATTTGGAAAACAACCTGCTTTTCTATATAAACAACAATTACAATGCAACAGCTTATACCTAATCTCAAATACAAACGATAACAGAATGATTACTACCAACCATCCAGCAACTTTATGAATCAAGCACTACCACTTGTAACTTGTAACTGACAGTACAATAATAGTCTGTGAAAGAAGTTTCTATTAATACCGTTTCCCATTTACAATTCTAGAGATCATACTTAAATTTGCACAGATAAAAAATATTTAAGATCAATTATGTGAATTTCGGAAGCAAGCACAAATTACCGTACAAAATTCTATTCTGGAGTTATAACATTTGAAGCAAATAGTTCGTACACATAGCAATCTGCTTTCTTTGCATACTTCTGTTCTGCTGTTTTCTACAACTTAAAATCCAATAATTTTGTTTTTCTAAGTGCTGCTAACAGCTGACTTATACTGGTTGTTACCTGCCATTCCAGTTATAGGACAATAATAAGTGGGAAGAGTTTAAATTGCCTACTTTTTTAAATGATGCTGAGTAGTGGAATGTTTTATCACTGTTCTCAAGCCGGCAATAGACGCTCAAACAATTACATGTAAAATTGATGTAGAAATGTTTCAAAAAATTCATGCAAGAATTGTAGTAATACACGCTTAAATCTTTTAACAAAGCTCAACTTGAAATCCAAAAATTATGTTGGCTATCGTTATATTAGTGAATTTTTATATTCCATTGTATTATATTTTATATTATATCCAATCGGTAGCATTGAAATCACTAAAAATTACTAGAAATCTAAGTGAATGACCTTGAGAAATAGAACTTGTTCTATTCACTATACATGATCAAGTGGCATTTTGTTCAAAAATTCACGTAATCATCATGAAATTTATTATCGTTTATTGCAGCCTTTATTTTAAAATTATACTATTTAGACTACTTGCAGCTATTATTATCCTATAATCAGGATTGCAGGTGACAGCCGGCATGTGTTATCACTATCTTTGTATCAAATTTTATAAATTCAACAAATTCTCATTGTTTTTGGTGTGAAGTCAGAAACCGCAGGCAATTGAAAAAATTAAAGTTACAAAATATAATCAGTATGGTTTAGAAATAATCGTTTTACAATTTGAGTAAGATAAAACTTCAGAAAGGTAATGGCATATGTTTTTGGAATGGTGCTGATACACTATAACAAGTGTCATCGGCAACTTCTATTATGAGACGATCTGAAATGTATCAGCACAAAGGTCTATGTAGGATGTAGATGGAGGTATGAAGACTTAATTGCAATAGTGATATAAACGGTAGATCTTTTATTTCTTGTTGAATTTAATTGTTTAAGCTAAAAGTATTTTTAAGACCTTTTTAGGTTAATCCTATTTTTAAATTCCAACGTTCAACAATTTGTTGATGTTGAAAGACATTAGTATTCTCAAAAAGTGTTTTTGAGTTTCTTATAAATTTTAAGATTTTTTTCGTTAATGTTAGCAAGTAAAGAAAGAAACAAAACAAAACTGTTTTAGAAGGCAACACTGTATGCATTGTTTATATGATATTCTAACCGGAGAAAAAAATAAGTTTTAATGCCTTATTAATAAATAATTGAATACAATGAATCATTCTTTTTTCTGCTGTTTTACATTTTGAGACCTCTATATATCCATAAAAAGCAAGTGTTTAATTCGGCAGAAATTTACTACCTTATGCCTTTTACTTGTGTTTAGACTATGAAATTCTTTGAAACAGGATTGAAAAAGTCATAAAATCTTTTATTTTCTTTTCATCAATAGTTTAATTCATGTGACTTAAATAACCTAGACTTGAAAAATCTATCCATCTATCTCGTTGCTTTTAGAAACGTGGAGCCCTACATGTCTGGAAGCTGTCCTAGGAAGGTGTAAAAATCTGGCAACCCTACATTTTAAGAAAAGTTAGCTTTGTAATAAATTGTCCAATACTTTTTCCACAATTTATATAAATAACAATTTTAATTGTAAGAACTATTACGGTTTCTCGTGGAAAAAAGTAGAAAAAATTAATTTTGAAGCAAATTTGTAGCATAAATATCAAACCCCTTCCTAAAGAGCATTTGTGTGCCGCCTATGGTGTATGACACATTCATGTTGCAGGTAGGATTGCCAATATAGAAGCACCACATATAATTTTTAAGGAATTTTAAAAATGTATTATAAAGATACTCCCTGTATTTACCAGCATGCAGGCAGAAACGTGTATTCGATTTTCATATATTATTTAGTTGTAAAAAAATAAATTATAAATTAGATGTATTAGAATACTCTAGAATGCTAATTTAATATTTGGCAATAAGTTCAACGTTGGCAATACCTATTCAGTTGCCTTTGACAATTGTGTGGCAGCTCGGTTATCTACTTTTATCTTTGCAGCGTTTGCAGCAGCAGAGATAAACAGTTTAATTTGCTTATATGTTTAAAATAGAAATCTTCAGCAGGTGAACACAGCATTAAGGTGTTTAGTGATGTTGTATATAGTGTCAGGTTGACGAAAGTGTGATATTTATGTTCCTCTTTGGAGTTGTAATTGTAGCCAGAAGGAAGGAGTTAAAACTGCAATAATGCCACTTTTTGGTAAAAAAGATTCAGAAAAGAAGAGTAAAAAGGATGGTAAAGATCCAGATAAGCAACCATCAATTGAAGATAAGTATGTCCTGAAGGATTTATTGGGAACGTACGTTTGTTTACATTATTGTGTAAGGTAATATTTTTTCATGTAATTCTTTTATAGAGGGGCCTTTTCAGTTGTAAGACTTGGGGAAAGTAAGGAACACCCCGGCCAGTTGTATGCTATTAAAATAATTGATAAGAAAGCTCTTAAGGGAAAAGAGGATTCTTTAGAAAATGAAATAAAGGTGCTACGAAAGTAAGTATTATTGAAACCCTTCATGATGGAAAGTTTGCGTTTGATTTAGTTTGGCGAAAGTCAACTAGAAAATTATGTTTGAATGTTAATGCGATTATTTGTAATAGTTTATAAAAGTTGTTTTAACTCAAATAAGTTAGTGGATAAAGATGAAAAATATCGGTTATGAATTTTTTAGGTTAACTCATCATAATATTGTTCAGCTGTTGGAGACGTTTGAAGATAAATCAAAAGTTTATCTTGTAATGGAATTGTAAGTTGATTTAGTATGTTTTATATCATTTTGTTACTGTCTTATAATTTATAATGCAACTTTACATAATTGTATATTAATAATAGAGTTACTGGCGGAGAGCTTTTTGATCGAATTGTTGAAAAGGGGTCGTATACAGAAAAAGATGCCTCGGGTCTTATAAGGCAAGTTTTGGAAGCCGTGGACTACATGCATGAACAAGGTGTTGTGCATCGAGACTTGAAGGTAAGAGAAGTTGTTTGACGTTTGTGTTCGTACATTTTAAAAATTCTTATTTTTTTTATTCCATAAATAGTTACAAATTTACACATTACGCAGTAATTATATCACATTTATGCAGTGTTTTGATTGTCTTTGTTAAAAAAACAATAAAGATTTATCTGCTTGTAAAAATAACTTATAATTCTGAGCATGTTGGCTAGAATCCAATAATTTGTTTACATTTCTATTTTCTATATTTGTGTGGCCTTGTCATTCACAAAAACAATTTATGTTACTTACTATTTATTCATGCAATTTTAATCACTATATATAGCTGTAAATTATCTTCTTTGTTGATTATTAATTATATGATGTACTTTTAACAGAAGCTGCTATTAAAAGCTGTTTAAAACATGCAATGTCAATTAAAAGGAATAAAAATGGGAACATTTTGATTACATTTTACTGTATATCAGTTTGTGTATTTTCATAGTATAAAACAGAGAGGTAAGATGTACACACGTTTTAAAGGCCAGCTGAATAGCATATCCTCATACTTATCATTGTCTTAAATTATGTCATTGAAACTACTGATGCCTGTGAATTTTTTTATAGTTGAAAAATTCCTTGATTGGTATACATAGGTGTAAATGACCTTGAATTTTAATTAATTTTAAATGAAGTGCATACTTTATACAAATTATTACCAAAACTAAGGCTATAGTTTTTTCTGAACAACATCCTTGGATGTGCTGTATGAATTTTATTCCTATCTTCAATTCGATTTTAATTTGTTTGAAACAAACAGCACTTATTTTGCAATCGGCAAATAATAGTTTGGTACAACGTCGCATGTAACAATTTTGTTGATGAATCTTTGAAAAGTGCTAAATTGGCACAGTTCGAAGGAAATATCAGGAATATTAAGGCTATTTCAGTGGTGTGTATAATTGTATGTAGATCTAGTAGAATCGAGAACTAATAAATTTCTAAGAAAACAGTCGATTATTTAATTTTAATAGTAAATATGTAATAAGTATATATCATTGTTAAGGCGCTGATTTACCTACAGCACCGAAACAGTTTGTTGGTGTGTTTTAAACGTGGTAGTTTATTGCAAGTATTTGGCCATTCTATACCATATAATGTTTGCAATATCTATTGTATAAAGCTTTCTAATTTTACTTCTTGTTGCCTTGAAATAATTTTATTATTAATTTTATATTTTTTTAATACTAGTGTTAATTAATTTTGAGAAATTTCTGCTGAGGCATTACTATGTAATTTTATCTATCAGTACACAAAGTCCTATTCAATTGCTGTTAAAAATTAGACTTTTAGTAGGTAAATCACTGCTTTAAAGAATCCTGAAAATTTTTACTATTTTACTAATGAATAGTTATGAGTTTAAAAGAAGCAATAGGTTAGATGACTAAACAAATTAAGCTGAGATGTGTCATTCAGATTAAATTAACCACAACATTACCCGTGGTTGAATTATTCCAATAATTACAGGGTCGGATCCAGTTGCACACTCCACTTCTTTTATTTTGAATTTTGTTATTTTTATATATATATAAGCAATAATAGATGATACTATTTGAAAATAAATTGTTTCTTAATACTTTTTTATTTATCTCAAGTTATAATTGAGCCCCAAACTGTTAAGAGAAATTTTACTTTTCCTAAAGGAAAGTTAATGGATTGATCTTGACAAAAAAAATGTTGCTTCTTACAATTCAAGGGCAGTAGACCATGAAAATTATAAAATAACTTCATCTTCTGATCTGCTAGACATATTGTCATCAATAACACGAAGTGTCATGTTTCAGATTTACTGATTTTACTGTTTGTGAGATTTGTGTGTCACAGTTTCCATTGACCTATTACTAAGCCAGTGTAAGATCCGACACTTTATGAGAGTCAAGACCTTGATGATGTAACCCTGAAATCAAATCTTTTGAGATATGACACTTTGTGTTATTGGCGATAATATGTCTTGCTGTCTATAAGAACTTTTTCAGCACATTTTAAATAAATTCTTCCAAGATCAGTTTTTGCTTTGGAGGAGCATATAGTTTTGTGCTAGCTTATTACCTGTACTTTGTGTGCTTTAATGTCATTTACTTTTGATTTACATAATCTCAGTCTAACAGAAGCTTTTTGCATGCTTATGGAAGGATTTTTCTCAAAGTATACTTACGGTGGTTCCGTACTGTTGATGAGATTTTGGCGTAGCAACTTTGCTTCTCTTTGAATACAAAATGGTTTGGAGTCAATTTTTTTTATCACAGTTTGCTTAAAGTTTGTAGTATTGAAAAGCACGTTTTGCAATTGTTTAATGTTTTAATTATAATTAGTCCATGTTTATGAAATTCGTTTAGCTGATGCTTACACAGGTATACAAATGTGCCTTTCCACAGCTCCATTAATTTTTATTTTCAAAAAAAATGAAGGTGTGACTACTTTCCAAACACGTCCTCAGTAATGTTGGAGCATCAATTTATAAAAAATTAAAGCTGACCACTGTAACCTTAGAAAAAACTTGTTCTGTGTACAGTGTGATGTAGGGGGCTGACCGCCTTGTACAGTCCTTGTAAACATGCACTGTTTATGTTTGTTGTGTTTTTGTTAATTTGTTTTTGTTGATATTCATTGTTGTTATTGCTATTTCTGTTGCTGTTATTGTTGTTTATTGTTATTCCTTTTTATAAACATTTTCGAATTGTTGCATACATAATGTCGAAGTTGGGAAGTGTAAAAGGGTTAAACTCTCAACCTTGTGAAGTGGTGTTTAAAGTGTTTGAGTTTTTAAAAAATATATCAAATCAAGAAATAAACATAACCAATTCTTCAAAAACTGAATTGAAACAATTCGTAGCGACAGCAACTGGAGTTTCTAAAGCTATGGTGGTCTATAAGATTATAAAAGATACTAATAATAGAGAAGATAATGCAGCGGGTAATGAAGATGAAGAGTCTATATTTTCAATTCTTCAAAGCGAAAACGCCTTAGAAAAAGCCCAATAACAAACATAGATGAAATAGATGCCTATGATTTCAAACAAGTTATTTACAATTTTCATAAAACTAATAATCAACATGTGACGATTTCAAATTTGTAACAAAAATTAAAAGAAGACTTGAACTTTATTGGTGGTCGAGAATCCTTGAGGAAAATTTAAAAAAAACTAGGTTTTAGGTTTGCTACTACCCAAAATAATCGGAAATTGTTACAAGAGAAGCCAAAAATTAGAAACCTGCATACTACTTTTTTAAAAAAAAAATCACTGCTTATAGAAACCACAGCGGACTTGCCCAATCAAGAAGTTGGACGAATAAATCAAAATATGTTTTGCAACATTTCAAAGGGTTCGCGCTTAATTATATTGCATGCAGGAGGAGAGCAGCACGGTTTTGTAAAAAAAGATGCTTTATTAATTTTTAAATCTGGAAGCAAATCAGGCGATTATCATCACGAGATGAATTTTCTAAATTATGAAAAGTGGATTACCGAAAAATTGATTCCGAATTTGCCACAATATTCTGTTCTTGCTATAGACAATGCGGCTTATCATAACGTCCAAATAAATCCTGCCCCCGATTTAAACGCCAAGAAGCCAAGTGATGTTAGATTGGTTAACCAAGAATAATATTCATTGTTCTCCGGACATGATAAAAGCTGAGCTATACATTTTAATAAAAAATAACAATGAACGTAATAAAAGGTTTAAAATAGATGCGATATTGGAAGCACACGGTCACACTGCATTAAGATTGCCACCATATCACCCGGAACTGAATCCGATTGAGTTAATTTGTGGCATCACACAATGCAAATTTTAAATTAGAAGATGCCAAAAAAACTAGCTGAAGAACAATTCCAGTCAATTACAGTAACAGAATGGAACCGAGTATGTGATCATGTAAAAAACATAGAAGAGAAATATAAAGAAAATGAAGTATTTATGAATATTGTTACAGAGTATTTAATAATAAATATCGGAAACGATAGTGAAAGTGACTGTCACAGTTTGTTTAATTTCATTGAAGAGTCTTCTTAGTAAACTAAATTTTGTTGAATTTCCAAAAACACACTGTATTTTATTAGATATTTAAGAATTAGGATTAGTGTAATCTTTATTTAAAATCTGTGTTCTTTTATTTAAACAGACGCGTACCTAGTTAATTGTAAGAAATAATTAATAATAGATTGTTTATTTTTAAATCAGAAACGAGGAACTCTTATTGTGCCACTGCTGTGCGTTTACAAAATAAACTACTTGTTGCAAAGATTGTACTCGGATACCAAAACAGGCAAGAAATAAGCGATTACGAGTGCCACCAAATTTGCATGCATGATTTTTCTAAGGTTACAGTGGTCGAATAATAACTCTGGTAATACACTGTCATCCGTTCATAAAAAGGGAGCTTTAGTTAAGTGTCATCCATAATATTACTGCAGTCTGGACTGGTGTGATCAGTGTGATGAAGATCTTAACATATGATCATTGCGAGAATAAGTGAACGTTAAGGTTATGTTTTGCATTTTTTTTTGTTGATTTGTTGCTTGTTTTGATTTTTTTTTTAAATTTTACATTTTGATGCAGCAGTAACAGTTTCCAACTCATCTCCACTTTCATCATTAACAAAAAATCGCTATTTGTCGCTACTTTAATTTTTCACTTATTTTATACATACTCGTGCAAAACATGTGTGATGGTACAGTCAGTATTGCCACCATAAATAAAAACAAATGTGATAAAATGTCGCCGTGCTTAACCCGCATTTTATAAATCGCCACTACATCACATTTTTCATAAAAAGTTGCTATGTGTAGCGACAAATCATTACAAGTGACAACACTGAAAAGAAATATCACATACTTGTTTACTATAACTAATATAAATGCTGCTGCAATGCCATTTCTGATGGATACGAAAGTAAAGTTAGGTTATAGATAAATGTACACCGCACTCATACCGCTGAAACACACTTTACCTGGAGTGTTTGTTTTTGAATGCACTCTGGTTATATTTGGATATGAGTTTGATTATGATGGAAATTACTCTAAACTGATATACAGGGTATTTAATGATACATAAACGAGATAAACTAATATTTCTTTGAATTCCAAAACCGACTACAAGAAACCTACTTATTCTCTTCTCCTTTTTGTCCTGGTTCATCAGGTTTGGTGAATGTATGTGGCTTTCCTTTGGGTGTATCTTTTTCTAATCTTACTTATCTTGGATTTTTAAAGTCTGTTATAAATAGTTTAGGTAAACCTGAATATAATTTAAATCAAAATAGTGTTATACAATAAGCAGATGCTGTCGGTTTCATATCTTCTTGTCCGTGTCTAGTTATTGGAAGTGTCCGTTTAAGAGAGAACAAAACCAATACATTAAAATATGTAAGAAGCAAATTCCCTATTAAACAAATGAATAAAACTACATGATATTATAAAAGTAATAGTAAGATAAGCCAAATTAAGAAATAAAAAGGTAAAAACCTATTTAGTTTAATATAACGCATAAAAGTAAACTAAATGCTGGAGTAGTATGTAGTAGTTATGTATAAAACCTATAAATCTCAATAATTTCGGAATAATTAGCAGAAACATTTAGAATGAGAACTACTGGTGTTAAATTTCAATATGGAAACGTCAAAATAGTACACGTAAGTTATCTACGTGTCTGGTTAAGAGGGGTTTTATTTACTAAAAATTTAGCATGTCTTGGTAATAGGAAAACTTTGGTTCTACAAAATCTGTTCGCTTATAGGACACTAAGCACAAACCAAAAAAAAGATAAACTAAAGAAACAGCATTTATAATTTGTACCTGATTGGACGCCTATATTACAATATTATTACTTCCAAGTTATGATCTCTGCTTTACTGATGTTAATTTAAAAAACAACTTCAATTTGGTTTGATTTTATTATTATTGCTCTTATCCAGTTTAATTAAGTTAACTTGCTCCAAAAGATACACTTGAATTTTTACATGCAACATGGGGTTAGGAAACATTTTTAAACAAAGTAAGGTTAAATGTTGATTCTGCCTGATAATTGCATAATTATCGTTCATGGTCTATATTTTAGCTTATTCTTATTTTACATTCAATTGTGTAATTGATTGAAAATACAAAACAGTAAACTGATTTCACTTCAAATAAACAAGTTTTGTCACAGTTGACCTTGATGGAAATCAGAGATATATGAATTTCAATGTAGTATCTTTCTGCCTAACTATAGTAAAAGTGTTAGAGATAGTTTTCACAGTAGATAATAACAATAATAATGTTTCCTCTTGGTAAAATATGCTAAATGCCTGATCTCTACTAATAAATGATGAAAATATTTGATTACCTATTATAAAAAAGTATTATTAATGATTTATAATTATTCTTTTTTCTAGCCTGAAAACTTACTGTATTATAGCCCTGATGAAAATAGTAAGATTATGATAAGTGATTTTGGTTTATCAAAGATGGAAGATTCGGGTGTAATGGCGACTGCGTGTGGGACTCCAGGATATGTTGGTAAGTGTTTAATTAATGTAGGACTTTAATTTACTTAAGATAACTGATTTTCTGTCTCTCTTTAGCTCCAGAAGTGTTAGCGCAGAAACCTTATGGAAAAGCTGTGGATGTGTGGAGTATAGGCGTCATTTCCTATATTTTACTTTGTGGATATCCTCCATTTTATGATGAAAACGATGCGAATCTCTTTGCACAAATTCTTAAAGGTTAGTCCGTTTCAGGTGTAAATGTTTTTACGTTTTTAAATCTCTGTTTGTATAGGTGAATTTGAATTTGATTCTCCTTATTGGGATGAAATAAGTGATTCTGCTAAAGATTTCATTAGACACCTGATGTGTGTGAATGTTGAAAAGCGCTACACTTGTAGACAAGCCTTAGGGCATCCATGGTTTGTGATAATTTTTGTCTTTTTATAATCTTCATTACCATCAATCTAATTTTAGGATATCCGGAAATGCTGCTAGCAATAAGAATATTCATGGTACTGTAGCAGAACAGTTGAAAAAGAACTTTGCCAAATCACGTTGGAAAGTAGGTTTACACACTTTATATTAATGCTGTAATTAAAATATTTCTTTTTCACATTTTTAGCAAGCATATCATGCTACAACGGTTATCCGTCAAATGCAACGAATGGCTCTCAGCAGTGGAGGTAGTGGGGGTCGTAGTCCTATATCTCAGCGCAGTATGTCCAGCGTATCTACAGATGAAGCCTGTGGTAGTGTAAATGGAGCCCAAGATAAGTAATCTAAACTTAAATATAAATTAGTAGATTTCTGCAAAGCAGGTTTTAAAGAAAAACTCATCTTTATTTTTTTAGAATGAGTTATGTTTTTATTGACTTATTTGCATATGGAATGTTTTTATTCTAATTGATTATGCAAAAAATTGTATTTTTAATTCGCAGCACATTTATTTTTAGCAAAAAGCTACCATTTGGCAGTTGTGCTATCACGTTTAAGTATATAACATAAAGATAAAACTCATTCTATTAGGATATGTTACATTTTAAAGTTGAAATTGGTCTTTGATATAGACCATAGCTCACATAAGAAAAGACTTCCATACAGAATGGCATGTGATTTATATCATATTATAAACGTAACAGATTTTTGCAAACTTTTACACCAGGTATAAAATCATATCTTTTACCAAATTTAATTTTTATTTTGCAAATACAATTTTTTGTTTGCTGTAATTATAGATATAATACGTGTATAATTTCTTTTAGTCGGCCTATTCTTCACTTATCGGTTTTTACTTAATTGATGGTTTTACTTTGTTTCTGTTATTACTTGTTTAACAGTGTCTCTCTTTTAAATGCTCTCTGTATTTTTTAACTTATTTTGTGTTAGTTTTGTGTTTGATATTTTTGGTTTTATTTATTTACAAGTGGACTTTTATTTCTTTTTTATTGTTTTTTAATTGCTTTTTGCTGCATGCACAAATTTTTAAGATAATGTTATATATATAATTTATCTTCTATGTTTTCAAGTTTTAATGAATCTCTTATCCTAGCATTATCGCGGGAGCCAAAAATTTGACAAAGTGAATGTGATTTAAAATGACCTTTTGCCATGTGCCGATCTAAATCGTATTTGCCTTTTTGCCGAATGTTATTTCGAATAGGTTTTTTAATTGCTATATAAACAATTGCTATATGAATCTCTACAGAATTTCCAATGATATTAGTAGCAAAGTTATATTAGCAAACAGTGAATACAATAAGGTACTTTCAAAAAAATTGATCCTATTTTTATTTACACATTGTTGTTTCAAGCAATATTAAATGTTAGAATAATTATTATAATAGGAATAATGGCAAAAGCCAAAAATAAAACACTATCTTTTAATATACATGTTAAGCCTGCTTATAGTTTTTGAATTGCATATAATGTGATTCAAGAATATTTTAATTCCATTTTTGTACCTAATTTTGATATTAGAAATATTGTTATGTATATCATGTTCAGAATGATATTAATTTTTGTGTTTATGACGTTTTAAGTAAATACTACAAACAATAAAATGTGTTATAGTATTAAGATAGTAACACGGCAGTAAATTGTTAACATAGATGGTTTCGTTTATAATTAAATAAAGAGAAAACTAATTTGAGATGAAAAAATTCTCTGTATATTTATCAAAAGGTATAGTAGTTCAAAAGTGCCATGTAACATTTACGTGCCAATTTTATTGTTACTGGATTTGTTGCTTACATGTGTAAAAGCAACTATGTAAAGAATGTATTTACAATTTTCTAAAACATATTTCGTTTTATACTGTTTGATAATGAATTAAGGAATTCTCCTTTTATGTCCATATTGAAATTGGAATTATTACATTTAAATCTAGTCACGAAATTATATACACTCAACTGCAAACGATTCTCTAATAATTTGTTTCTCTTTATAGTCTTTAGTTCATATTATCAATTTCGTATTAAAATGGCCTATGCAAAAAAGCCTATTAGTGATGGCCATTTTAAAAAAAATGATTTTATATCCGTCCTGGAAACTGTTATATTTTTATTGTTTTTTTTTTAATTTTTTAGTAATTGGCCTTGAACATGATATACAAATAAATTTGATTTTACTCGTAACATGTGATATGTAACTAATACTATCATATCTGTTTTATGTATTCTCATATCCACTGTATATTGTAAAAAAATGAATCTAGAAAGTACCAATTGCAAGCTCGACTTTTTTCTAAAACCACCCATTATGATATTGATTTTTGAGCTGCATATAATAGAATGTTAAAAAAAGGTGTAAAATAAAGCTATGTATGTTGCTTAAAAAAGTATATTTTATTATTTCTTATATTTGATATAGATTATGTAGGTTTTTTTAATGTGTATGTACAATATACTACTTAATATGTTACAAAGATTAATTTATGAAATGTTATGTATATTAAAATATAAAACGCCATTAAAACTAAAATTATGCATTTTAAGCAATAGATCTTATAACATTTACTGTGATGTGATACAGTAAGACGTGCAAGTCTTGTTTAAAGGCTTTTTACAGCCTATACTTTTACATTCTTTTGGATTTCTGGTTGTTGCCACATCAATATATCCAGTGTTTTTTGGGCTTACATTACTTGTATATACTGCCTGCTAACCTCGCGAATACTGGCACTTAAAGTACCTATTTAGCATTTAACATATTAGAGCAAGCTATGCCAGATGAGGCACAACTCAGAAGCCTAAAAAGACTTGAATAAGTATTATTTTGTTTAAATAAATTCATTTACATTAAATTGTTGCACGTAGATTAATTCGTGTCCGCAACACTTAGGTGTATAACGAATAATTCTTAATATCAAAATAATACTTACAATTAACAGAGTTTATTTATATTACATATATTTTCTTATGCATATATATGTTTTTTACATTCCATCTTTTTAGATTGAAAGGCTTACTGTACACAAACATGCATTCATACTTGTTCAGTGGTTCAAGGAAGGAGACTGTAGTTAATATACTGTAAAATATTGTATGGTGCAAATATTTAGCTGATGAATTATACAAATAATGGATGTTATTTAGACGTACTTACCTGTCGAATAAAAAGAACTTGTTTTAGAGTACGTTGAAAAAGATCCATTTCAAACAATATTCTAAGATATATAACTACTAAAGTGTACATAATTGTTAGCAAATGTAAAGGGCAATGTGTCTTGCAGTGTAGATTTTTGCAGATTTTTTAATGTAATTTTACAATTTGTTCATCAAAATCTAATTGTTGCTGCAGTAGCTTATCTTTAATGTTGTGTTCTTTTAAAGGTTTTTAAAAACAACAGTGTTATTCAGATGATTGCAGTTTTAAACAATTGTTGATGGTGTTTTTGTTGTCATAATTATTATGTATCGCAATTATGTTCTATTGTTAAGTATCAGATGGGTTTGAAATAGAATTTTAAAACATTAGTCGTATTTTTATATATTATCTTCTTTTCTGTACATTTTATGAACATTATTTATTGGTCCATTTGTTCATAAGAATTAAAAAAATAGGAACTTCTTTTATAATTAGAAACTTATTTTTGAATCACATTAAAGGAATCTTAAGACGTAAGTGTATGTATTCTTAATTTCAAGTAAGTCAGAATAAGAGAAATAAAGAAATTATTCAGTCTAGCAATGTTACGATTATTAAATAAGGATGGGCTCATTTCGCAATTTTTAATTTTACATACATATAAAAGTTCATTATAAGTAGAGTCTAAATTATATTTTTTATTTTTTTTTTAAACCACTGAAGCACAGAGAAATAAATTAATAAAGTTTAAATTTTTGATGGTAGCTGATGTCATCGACCATTGCAGCTGCAGCCACTAAAAAGCCACAGCGCCGGCAGTATTGCCAGTATTTTAATTTGTTTGTAACCTAACCTAACATAAACCTGTAAATTATTTTATGTTGCTTGCTTGTATAAGTTTGTGTTGTGTCTTTTTCATTTCTTTTCATCATTATTCTAATAATAACATTTAAAAACAAAAGTAGAATTTGTTAAAAGTGAATTTGTGTAATTTTCCACAAATTGATGAATAGCTATTGAGTGCAGCATTTAAATTTAGTTACAATCTTTTATTTAATGCTATTTAAAAGTGAAAACAAACTACTTTTATAAATACAGAAAAGTAGTTCTTATTTAATGTAGAATATGCGACTTATAACAAAATTTATATATCCAACACGTGCAACAAGCCTATTTTAACTTTTTTAAGTTGAAGGATAGCAAATAACATTATACATCTGGCGCTGTTACATTTAATTCAAGTTTTGCAGTATGATAAGATTCTGACCTACTAAACGATGCACTGCAGGCTAGACTGCAATTTCAACTGGACAAAAATTGGAATTCTGCTAAAACGCATGATTGTCAATTACACCTACTGAACCAGATATGCATTGTGATAACCTTAAAAGTTAAGGGTTGGTATAGAAGTATTCTAGTACAACACATAAACTAACCTTTGTACTTGATGTACTTAGCTTCCTGTATCATTTATAATTAGTTTTTAATTTGCTGAAAAAATAGACAGCACATCTTTACATGTTTACTTTATTCATTAGAGTAGAACTTTTCTGTTGGACCTAATTAGTTGAAATTTAACACTTTCCAGTCTATGTCAATAAATCATCTGAGCATATTTTAACCCATACAAAATGTTGCCTGTACTCAGTGGATGCTTATTTCTATTACTTAAAATGCAGTTACTTGCAATAAATACAATTACCATCGATCGTACATCAAAAATTACTTTATAATGGAGAAACTAGATGTCTATCTTAGTAAAAATTACCACAAAGATTGTTGAAAATGACATGAACAATAGGTTGTAGGGATATGATGTGGTTTCTTTTTTTATTTAAAGATTTTATGTTCATGTTTAAATTTTGACCTTTAGTTTAATATATAAATTAGTAAAATTTTGTTGACTTGATGATTCATTGAGAATTTCAGAAAAACTAACACAGATGTTGAAAATGTTAAAATTTACTATTTATGTTGTTGTAAGCAATTAAAATTTCTTGAACAACCTATATAACAAGTCACTAGGAATATTTTTTATCAAATTAAACCAAACATGCTTTTAGTATTTTGCTTGAAGAAAAATCAACAAATCAATCTTTTAATTTAATTTTGCTAAACTCAATATGGTTTTCATTGCTGATTATCATGTGTTTATTTAATCCAGACCACAACCGAGGAGAAAACACTCCCCCTCGTGGGCACTTCTGCATTGGAAGCCCTTTCATTGTTTAATTATTGAAATGTAGAGCATATTATTAGTAATCAGTCTTTAGAACTTGATAGAATAATTTTATTTTTGCTGACACTTCAGTTGAACAAGTACCATTGTTAAACAGATGGCCTCAAACTGGAAGGAAATAGTATTTGATCCAATAATATAGCACTACCAATGAAAAGGTGTTACAATGGTTTGTATATAAACTATATAAAGATTATAAGAGAGTTACCCTAAAGGTAAGAGCTTATTGGTGTCAAAATTAAATTAGCGAAAATACAACAAGAAGTTAGTGAATACGTTTAGAATAAGGTCTTATTATATAAGTCAAAATAAGAATGTTGCATATGCATAATCAGTTATGTCTCACGATGGATTTAATTCGTTCATATAACCAAAAAAGGGTGGTCCCAAAGATGAGCAATCCCTGTAAATGCAATGGGATTTATTAAGATATCTCATTTCAGTAATTTTGGCACTTACTGGACACGTTTCAATTAGAGCACAAATGTTATTGCAAAATCCCAAATTTTACCAGCAAAACACTGGTAGGAACCCCCTGTTCTTGGCCTACTTGATTTTTCTATCTTAAATGTTATATTTGTAGATTTAATTGGTAAGTAATGGTGCTTTAGTGAGCCGAATAGCAACTAAATCCAGATAGGCTTGATTATTTGAAAGATTCTTTGATCAGCGGATCTTTGCTGGTGGGCCAGGTAGTATATCTGCAATCCAATCTACTGCTCTTGCACCCCTGCTAGAAAATTACTGTGATGATTCATATACAAGAATTAACTGTAACATTGTTTCTTATTGTATCAGTAACTATCACATCTTAACATACACAGAATTACAGTATTTATTAAATGTTGCAAAAACTCTAACTTTGCAAGAGCAACAATAATAATTAATAAATAATAATTATGAATCCACATCAAAACCAAACGTGGGTGTGAATGCTTGAATGAAAATTATGGTAATTGATCCAATGTGTTGTTTGAAAGTACTGCCCTTAATAGTTATATACCCTTGAAAATTATCCAAGAAAAAATAAAAAATCACATTGTTTTGGTAAGCTATGGATGTCACAATCAAACAATAGTAGAATACCATGGAATAACAATTGGCAAAATTCAAGTTCAACTTCTTTGAGTAGTCGAAATAAAGAGAGAAACATTACAGATATGTAGTAACTATGAGTGGTCAGTTGCATAATTGCAGGTGCCATCTTATTACTTAACCTTCAGTACTCTAAACCTTTTTTTTTTGTTAAATAAAATTAAAAGGGACCAAAAATCAAGGAGTGATTCATTACAAGGAAAAATGTACGCCAATTCCGATTTTCTGGAATATTACTTTGTATTTCAATTTATTCCAATATCCCAAATTATTCTGTTATATATTCCAATGTAGAATATCTTACTATATTCCAATGTATCTTAATATTTCCCATGTGTTTCGATTGATATCCCAGACTTTTTTTTAATTTCTTCAATTTGCTAACATTTGAAATACAAAGTATTACATAGTAGAAGAGTTTATTAAACAAACCCTCTTGAGAAATCTAACCAAAGGCTACCCTATTTAAGCCCGGTATCATGTAAAAACGAGGGACAACAAGTTTCATAATAATAGAGCATCTGCAAAAACATGCGACCTTGGATGCAACATTATTTTCTTACATTCTAGGAAGCAATGTTATTTTTCTGTAGAAAGTTGCTATACATTCATTGTAATTACAACACAACGTTTTTGCACAAAAAGATGTCGCATCCAACATTACATATTTTTGGAAATACTCGAATGTGATTTAGTACTACATATGAATTTGCAGATTTCATAGCTAAATGCAAAAATCTTATTTCACGGAACTTTATGCCATTTCCAGTGACATCAGAAGTGGAAAATAATAAATCATTAACATCACTTTGTAGATGCCCTGATCCTGAAGTTCTCTCTAGGTCGTATCGCTTCCTTTTACAATTCATGAAGCAATAGCTGAGGAAAAACATTTGCGACACCCTGTATAATCTAATTATCATTTGATAGTTAATTGTCTACATAATAATACAGTAAAACTTCTATAAAGCAAAATCCTTGATAACTCAAACGTATTGTTATTTCAAATGAAAGATTTACATACATTTATGTAAAAATACCTTGATTAGTTAGTTTTGATTGTCTGAAGTATTTTTTCTTTTGCTTCAACTTCAAGTTATCGAAATTCGACTGTAATAATGACGGCATTATTATTTGTTTATACAAATTAGTACATTATTTGTTATTATCGTAGGCAAAATTCAGCCTAATGATCTAGGTCATCTGACTGCTCTCCCACTTAACCTACAAAGCAGATATTTTTAACATAGTAATTTGTAAACATATTTTATAAAAGAATTATGATGATATATATCTTACATATTACACTTATTGCTATTATGGTAAAGAGCCTACTTTAAATAACACTAACTGCCAATTACAACATATCAACTAATTAGTTATAATAATTAAAAAATTAAAATGAAAAAAATCAATTTTTTTTTAAATACAGTAACACTTATTGATGAGTCAAAATAGATATTCATTCTATTGTAGCACTTAACAATACAAATAAGAGAATGACCTTTGAAAGATATGCTTGCCATGTTTTGGAATAGTTAAGAGGCCTTTATGACGAAGACTTAGGTTATGTATATCTGTCCAATATGTTAATTTATAATGTAAATCCAGTGGACATTTAAATGTTATAATTTTATGATACAGAGTAGCAGCACAAAGATATCTGCGATCAGACATACACAGCCTTGCAGTAGTCTGTATCTGTTGTTATACAGGGTGTCCCTGAAAACAACCAACAAACGTTGACAACAGATTCCTAAGACAAAATCAAAATGATTTAAACTTACCTATATACTAAAGTTCACCGTTTCCAAAATAAGGGTGTCAAAGTTGAATTTACATTTTTTTTTTTTAATCTCAAGAACAAGATGAGATATCAGGATGGAATTTTCTACATGCTTGTTACTCTAAGGTGTCTACTATTCTACATAGTTGTGTTTTTGATATCATTATCAGATGCAGGGAAATTAAGGGGAGACTAGCTTATCACTCTAAAGAAATTTGTTATGCCTCTGAACAAGTAAAAAGCTTTACTATTTTCAGAATTAACAATGCCATACATATAATTTTTTTTCTTAAAGTGCGTTGTTTTCGAGATACAGAGTATCAAAGTTTAATTAAAAATAAGAAATTTTAATTCCCTATATCTTGAAAATTGTACACACTAGTGAAAAAGTTATAGGACCAAGTAATTCTTTTCGAGGAATGGGATTTGAATATTACATACAGTATTTGACACAATGTGTGACCTTACTATAAGCCATTTGATTTGAGAGATTTTGAAAAACCCAATTTTACTGGAAAATCACATATTCTACAGACAAGATGCAGCAACGACTTTTTTTCCAAATTGATTGTTAATTTCAGAAACAAAGGAATTTTCTAATTTTTCAAAGGCAGAACAATTTACTCTTAAGGTAATGATCTAGTCCCTCACCATTTCTCCGCCTTCGATAAAGATATTAAACACACGACTATGTAGAATAGTCAACAACTTGTAGTAACAGGCGTGTAGAAAATTTCATCGTAAGATCTCACTTTGTTCTTAGAATACTGAAAGAACAAGAAACTTGAAATTCAACTTTGACATCCTGTATCTCGGAAACAGTAGACTTTAGTATTATAGTTAAGTTGAATTAAATCACTTAAATTTTGTCAACTTTCATTGGTTGTTTTCAGGGACACCGTCAGACTCAATCTGTTAATCGATTGTTCAATTTCACGATTAATGGATTATTTTGATTAATTGATCATTTTTAGTCAATTAATCAATGATTCGATCAATCAATTATCTGATTATTTGTTTAAATGATTAAACAAAATAATTGATTAATAATTATTAAAATTAATAATAGCCCCGCCCTATTGTTGGGTATTTCATTTTTATTCCAACGAAAACATACACCAATTCCAGCTAGTGAATCAGCTCTTGCAAAAATGCAAATTTAAGTACTCTCATTAGAACTATTTTTAAGACAATTTTCGCATTTCTTCAAAAAGCTGTAATACCTCAGGGAAGCGCTTTTAGGTGGTAGTATTTTAATTACCATAATTTTCACTTAGTAATCCCAAATCCATACCTAAGTCTTTTTGAAGTACTAATAGATACCCTCTATGTGTATGTAACGCATATGTATTATCAGAATAATTAAGTTCGCTGTACATAACAGTGCAATACCTTTGGTAGTTATATATCTTTTGCCATTTATTATAACTCTGTAAATTCAACACAAGCAGCAACTTACATTCAAATGGAAGTATAAAAATGTTATCAAAAATTCATAAAAAACAGCTTTAGATAAGAGAACATTTTGTATATAGGGTGAGTCATAATTAAGTGTAAAAAAATTAAAGTGACGCTTCTTTAGGTTAAAATAAAGGAATTAACTGAATATATCTTAGTACCAAAATACTTCCTTAAGAAGATACAGGATGTTGAAGAATTTTTTTATTTCGTGCAAAATACATCAAAATAAAAGCAGAATTAAGAAGAAACTAAACAATGATATTAACAGTTATAGCAGTTGTTCAAGATGCCCACGTTCAACTACGGTACAGATGCTAAAGTGACTAATATTAAGTACCAATAATGAATAATCACAGGATAACATAATTAATGTTATTAACAAGCTGTGGCAACTATCGAGGAACCGTAAAGAAACTGATGTCGTTTAAAATCATGACAAGCTTTTCATATTACTAGTGCATACAAAGAGTGGGGGTCTGTAGTTCTTTGTAGAAAAAGATAATAATGCCCTAAAAATTTGTAGCGAAAATTTTGTGGTAGGTCCTTTAAGAGGAATTAGACAAAAGCAAAATTCTTTACTTTTACAATATATGTTCAAAGAAGTATTGCAGGTAGTTTAAAAAGAATTACTTGATATTCTTCTTTCTGCAAAAAAGAAGTTTAGAAGAAATTAATTGACAGAAGGCAAGACTTTTTTCCGCGAAGGTTTAGGGTGCGATGTCTTACGTAAAAATAAATATTCTTAGAAATCTTGACTTTCAAAGAATGTTGAAGTGCATGGAATACTACACAGGCATAACTTCATTGTATTAACGATGCATACACTTGCTGAATATTAAAGTCACGAATTTCATTCGCAGTTCATTCCAAGTTATAACAACAAATAAATAAATATTTTAAATAACCTCTATCTTCTTAAGAACAAGTTAACTTAGAAAACCAGAAAGCACGAAATAAAAATATTTTTCAACACCCTGTATCTTTTGAAGGAAGCATTTTGGTAGTAATTCCTATTCCCTATTCCTTACTAAAGAAGTTTTACTTCAATCTTTAACACGATTCGTCGTCTATACAAAATTGGCTACACTACAAACAAATGTTGCCAAACTATTAGAAAATATGTTTGAAGGAAGTATCACAGTTATCTATCTCAAGTTCTAAATTTTCTGTGGATTGCTCTCCTTATTTTTTCAATTTGCTACTTCCTTTTTATGGTTCTTAGTAGCCTTACTGCCTAGAAGCAAAAATGATGTGCAGTGTGTTGTTGCCTACCACCTTGCTAAGCTTATCTCCACATAAGTTACTTTTTATTTATAGTTATATGGGTGGAGATTTCTATACGTGATTTCATTATTTATCACATACCATGCATTTTGCTTGAAGTCTTCGTTAAAACCAACTGCGATAAATTAAATTTGTCATTATCCAAGGACATATAATCCATTCCAGATTATTTTAGATGTCTAAAAAAGCGACATCACTTTATTTGAAAAATAAAAAATGTGACACTGTTCACTCTTGTAGCAACAGGCCATAACAATCGTGTTTTTCTCCAATACAGAATGGAATATGTCAAATTGCCATGACTAACAATATGAGATTAGTTGGAACGAGGCCAAAAATATGATAAATAGGCATAGGCGTTTGCATAGAAAAATGTTCCAATCATGGACCACCATGCCACAGATTAAATAGAGGTCAGATTTTTACTCCCTATTCCACCAATGTTCCCATTTTTTGTCTCTGCACATTTACATTTGCAGTTCTGGGAGTTTACCCCGCCTACTCTTTTACGCGCGTTTTATGAAAAGTGCATACCACGCTGTGCTGCTTGCGCAGTACATGTCAAAATAGAAGGCTCTGGGAGTTGCTTTGAAAGAGAGAGCAGTAGAATCCACAAATTTGTCGAAGTGAAATATCTGACCTTTATTTAATCTGTGACCATGCTGTATCTTTCAAGGATAGACAAATAGTTACCTCAATAAATCCAACGATAGATGTCGCTCTTGCAATAATCTTTTAATTGATTTTGAAATAATTTGAATTAAAATTATAATTCGTAATTGTACATAAAAAATGTGGATAATACATTACATTAGTAACGAAATTTTAAAAAAGTTTTTCTTCCAATTTTGTATGCAAGTTTAGATTTTGCAATTGCCAATCAAATCGTTCGTTCTTGAAAGACACAGTACCGCGGACCCCATGCTGGGGACATTTTATTTATGAAATCTGTGAATGTAATATACATAAAAGCACTGAATCGATATGCGTTTACGAAAGGGGCCCCAAAAAGCAATTCGAAGCTGACTAACCATAGCTTCGCATACAGGTTAGCTGATCTATTGTACTTGTTTGTACTATAGTAATCAATAAAAAGGGTAGCTAACTTGCATCTAATTGTCATTTAAGCACTCGTGTTTAGGAATACTAATCCTGAAAGGTGGGTCGGATCCAATCAGCTGTTTCTAAGATTCGATCAGAATTAGGACAAGCTTTCAAATAAATCCGTGAATTTAGATCGGTTTTTTTATTTTTATTAAATTATCCCACTTTGACAACGTACTCGTTGCTTTGTAATAGCAACTTTAACCTCAAATTTACAGCTAATCGCTTCAATGCTACCTTTGCACGTGTGACGTCAAGAATATTTAACTAGGTTCGGAAGATTTTTTTACGCCTCCCTAGGACAGCTTTTAAAAATAGGACAATCTAGGGCCTTTAATTTGCACATCAATTAACCAGTTTATTAGTGAGACTGCATATATCGTCTTAATTTGCTACATACCTAATGACTATTTGAGATATGTATAACCAAAAAAACAGTCTTACATAATACGAATAACTATAAACTTCTGTATAAACAACCTACAGTTAAGCTTCGCTAGTGAATAAGGAGCATTTCCTGTTCTGAAAATTTGATTTTTGCTATAGGGTTGAAGAACAAACCTGGACGCGATTGAAAATGTATGCTGGATTTTTCCGGTCGCAATAAAAAACATCCGGGAATGCAAAGCATAACCACAACGAATTCCGTTTTGTTCTTTCAGCGGCCATTTTGACCATGTTATCGGAGAGATATCAAAAAACCGAAGACACTACGATTTTTTTAATTTTTGATGTAGAATCCAAATCTGAAGTCAAAACTTCAAAATTTAAAAAAATACGGATAGACAGGCTTCGCAAATTCAGTAATGACTTCTTTCGGAGTTCGTTAAGTAGACCGAAAAAAAGAGGACGTCTAGCAACCCCATATTTAACTTTCATTTCCTATACTGCAATGTTAGCACGTTGGGCGACGTAATCAGCAGATCCAAAGTAATAAGAGTCTTTCAATGCTGTATTTTCTGCCATTTCAAAACTTTTTGTATTTTATTGTTTTTTTAAATTAAAGTAATTCATGAAAGTATTTTATTTTACTGTAAATAGAAAATGTCCAGATAAAGTCAAAATATAATTAGAGAACATCTTAAAACAGTTAAATTCTTAATTTAGGCTTTAGATTTGTTTAGTGTGTTGACATTGTAGTATCCCAAGCCCCAGGTCCTGACAAATATTTTAAATTTCCCTCCCAAATCTAACCGAAAGCTAACCCCAGAATCAATGTGGCCAATCGTGATCGTCAAACCAATTTACCTACCCTACGTTGTGTTTCTAAAATTCCCTAAAACTAGATACACTGGTTACTAACGATAGTGGGGAAGACAGGAAATCAAATAAAACACAGGTTATAGTTAAAATAGAATGTTGTATATTGACTGCTAGATTTTGTTGTGAAGGTCGAATAAACTTTTTACACTGGTTCAGGTATCAGTTCGGAGGAAGAACCAGCAAGAAACCTCCGAAGATTCTTTTAAAACAAACAATACAAATTTTAATGCACAAATATATAAGTAAACGGTTCCAACTTGAAACCAACAAGACACAGCGATATTCAATAAAATAAATAAATGCAAAATAAAAACAAGCAATAATATGGTACCAACCTAACCAATAATACTTAGCAAAAAAAAATAATTATAAATAAGACAAAACACATAATAAGCGATAAGTTGGCATAAGTTCATTGCATAAGAACTTGGTGAAATTCAGAGATAAACAAATGATAAACTGAATGTTCAGAACACACAACATAATGCACATTACCAATTCACTTGTTGCAACATAAATTAAACTAGTCCTGCTCTCTCCATTACTCGGATATGCACTTATAGAAGAGACCGTACTCTATTACAATAGCTCCTTAGTCTCCGGCCGTAGCCAAAAATTGTGAACAGTCTATCATTCCCCGCAATAAAGATATAAACAAAAGCACGGAACTATATTATAGTGCTTCGTGCCACAAATAGTACATAATAATAACTGCTGCCCAAGGGTGGAAAATGCTGCAAGAGAAAACATTTATAACAAATAAACACACAAAACAATGGAGAATGTAGACTGCCACCACGGATGAAAATGTTAAGATAACACCAAGGCAGTTCACACTTTAATAAAGAGAGCCGTCGACCACTAATTTCATGTGCATTTTATAATATTTACGGGTGCCCACATCACAGTTGAGCATCAGAACATCCATGTTAACAAATGCTAGTGTATGAAAATAAATCTAATCGTCTTGTATGTTGTTTTGTAATATTTAAAACATCTGACTTCCAAACTAAATTCCATTATTCTTTAAACTTTATCAGTGATCACAAGATAAATGCATACAATACAAAAGCTTTCTTAATTTCGTTTCACAATTGCAACAAAGAAAAATATATTTAGTGAAATATGATGATCTTAAAAGCATTCAAAATGCCTGCATTAATAACACATAAAACAGTTGAATAAACATTAAAAGTCCTTACATGAGACGCATGATTGTTACATAAACACAAAGAAAGCCACGTGGTTTCTTACAAGCGATTTTTAATATCTGTTTGAATTTTGTCTACCTCAGCATAATCACAAATATAAAATAAAAATAAAAATAGATAATTGAGTTCACTTCACCCTTAAAATGTTATTTTTCAATAAAAATCAAAAATGTATTTTACATCAACAGTAAAGTAATTTTGGAGTCTCTGGATCTATCTCACCCCTTTGGTAGCCACCACTCAAGAGAGCGCGTGTTTCTCCCTCAACCCCCAGCATCCCTTCCTATCGCCAACCCCATCCCACTCTTTCCAAACATTTCAAAGATGCAGTGGTGGTAACCTATTTTTTTTTCTAACGCGCGAAATTTAAAATTTAAACCTGGATATCACAACATCTATAATAAAATAATATAAATGAGTATTAACTCAAGTAAATGAATATATAAAATAAAAATTTACATTTTAATTAATCACAAGGCTAGGTTCAGCAATAATGCTGTTTTCTCACTTAACCTTAATTTTATTAAATTATTTTATCTGTATTAATTTAATCCTAAATTTAAAATAAATAAAATTCTGGTATATAAGCGTATGGTAATAAATAATTTTACAGTATTAAATTAATTCCAAGTAATACAACCCAATAAATAATAAACTTTTATGCTTCTATCTATATTGCGCTGTGCGTACTTTAACAATTTTTTGTTATTGAGCAATCCTTAAAATTAAATACCCTAAAATTTGAGGGTTTGTCCAAGTCTGATGGATCTCATCAGGAACAGATTAATGGATCCGATCGATCTTTCAGGATTAATATTCGTAAATCCCTAATATTTCCTCAAACTGTTTATTGTCGTTTATTATGCACGGAACTGTACACACGAGAATTTATAAGAGTATGTCTATTATGCGTATAGATGTCGTTTCCGATCGTAAATATTCCAAATGTCAGATCTGTGAAGTAGGTATGGCCATAAACTTATTTTTGCTACGATTTATTTTCAAATTCTAAATTACATATTGGCGAAATGAACTTGTTATTTATTTAAAAAAATATATATTTATAAATATACTTAAACACATGATCAAAGGAGAAAATGCTTCGGTTTGGTTCGAAAGGTGACAGCAACATAGTTTATAAGTGTACTGTAAGATTGTTAGAGGATACTGAAATATTGGAATGTGAATATAAGGTAATATTAAAACTGTTTTTACATTACTTTATAATATATTGAATTGTTATTAGCCTAATCATAAGGGAAAAGTTTTACTGGAATATGTGTGCCAACAGTTAAATCTTGTCGAACAGGATTATTTTGGATTGCGTTATGTAGATGCTTCAGAACAGAGAGTGAGTATATATAATGTCATAACACAATTAAATATTATATTAATATTTTAGCATTGGTTAGACTTGGGGAAATCTATTTTAAAACAAGTAAAAGACCTTGATCCAGTGCTTTTTAGTTTTCGTGTAAAATTTTATCCTCCTGACCCTTTTCGCCTTAAAGAAGAAATTACACGTTACCAAATATTTCTGCAGTTGAAACGTGATTTGTTACATGGACGATTATATTGTGCTGTGGGTGAGGCTTCCATGCTAGCAGCATTTATAATTCAAGGTATTCTCATTTTATTGCCTAACTTTTCTACTGTTTGTGTCACATTTAAGAAATACAAATGCTTTATTGCTTTTTTACAAAAATGTGTAAAATATATTTTAAGAATAACATTATAATAGGGGATCTTGGAGATTATATGCCAGAAGTACATTTGGGAAATTATGTTAGTGATTACAAAATTCTTCTAAAACAAACAGAAACAATAGAAGAAAAGATTATGGAAATACATCAAAAAAATTTAAAAGGACAAACTCCTCCACAAGTGGAAAGCTCTTTTCTAAAACTTGCATGTCAACTAGATACTTACGGTGTTGATCCTCATCCTGTCAAGGTATGTAGCATAAATTAACAGGCAATTCACCGTGGTAAAATATGCCATGTAGTTGCATTACAAACTACCTATATATTAAGATTAATACTGAATTGCAAAATGACAGTTATCATCTTGTTCTTGTATTTCTGATTTATTTTTTAACTTTCTTTTGTTTTTTACAAAATCAGTTTGCACCTTTTATAAAGAGCTTTTTAACAGTTAGTATTGCAGTTGTTGAACATGATTTTGGTACTTTTTGCTCAAGGTTTTGCCTTTTCAAAAGAATTCTTAGCTGCATGACTTTTATGTTGACTTCATTCGTTGGAATTCTTAATCTTTTGCGATGAATTTGATTTAAGCTTAACTGAAATATTTCATTCCAGTGACTAATTTAAATTATCTCACAAGAATTTATCGAGCATTTTTTGACTCATTATTAAGAATAACGAGTATTATTAATGCAAGTATTTAGCATTTATTTTTAAAAATATCTTATAGTGATTAATACAAAATAAAAACTGATGACAATCTATTTTAGGATCACAAAGGATCACAACTATATTTAGGAATTAATTACAGTGGTATATTAACATTTCAAGGTAGTAGAAAAACGCATCATTTTCGATGGTCTGATGTTCAAAAAATTAATTATGAAGGCAAAATGTTTATAATACATTTAAATTACAATGAGGTAATATACATATCTGCTTCTTAAGATATATTTTATAACTGTTCTTTATCTTAGAAGAAACATACCGTTGGTTTTAAATGTCCTTCTGGATCTGCATGTAAATATGTTTGGCGTTGTGCAATGGAACAAATGTTGTTCTTTACGTAAGTTAGTGGCAAATGTAGTAGCTGTTGGTTGTTAAATGTAGTTAATCTCAGGTTGCCAAGTAGTTCAGATGCTCCCTCAGTAGTGTCTGGTGGTGGCTTATTTTCATGGGGAACTAAATTTAAGTATACAGGAAGAACAGAACGAGAAATTCTGGAAGATAATAGATCTCCTAGTAGGGAGCAACCTACTGTTCAACGCACATCTAGTTTGAGACGTAAGGCTTCTAGTGTACCTGCAACTCCTTCTACTCCTTTACAACCACATTTAGGTAACTATTTACAAATGTTAGTTGCAATTATGCATATTCTTATTTAATTTTAGGCTATAGCAGTTTACCTAGATCAAGTCATTCAGATGTTGGAGGATCTCGAATGGAACCATCCACTAGTACAGGTTTGCTATCAGGTTTGGAAGGACCTTCTTCACAGAATTTTGGGGATACTGCTTTAGAAACTGTTTGTGAAGATCAAGAAACGGCAGGTGGTTTAAGACGTCGTATACCTGGTACACATTTTCTGTCCTTTTGTTAATTTTTTATAGATTGTTTGTATATTTCCACAGCAAACGAAGATTCGGTTGATCGGTTTAGTGACTATTACTTTCGTGATTCATTTGAGCATTCATCGTCAGAATCTCAACTTGTTGAAAATAGTTCTCGAGTGATCGAAACAAATCCATCTCATCGTTCTAGTCGCAGTCAAACTCCGTTGTTGCATTCTCAAGTTGATGGTCGAGTCACCTTGCCAAATGCTATACCTAATGCACCCATCAAGAAATTACGTTTTCGTAGGGTGTACAGTATATTAAAAATTTGTGGATTTATTTCAATAGTAATAATTTGTATTATCATATTTATCGAGATGATGTTTGAATCGAATTATGAAATATTTATACGTTGTAGAGCAAATCCAGATATTATTTCCTTAAAAGTTACTTATTGGGATCCATTAAAGCAGTATTTACGAAGAAAGGCAGATGGTATGTTTTGTCGGGTAATATTTTAGAAAGAATTGCTTACTTTAATTGATTTTCTTTAGCTTTTTAAGCATTTTTATAGCTTTAAATATCATAAAGTTTCTATTTGTTGTGCTGTTTATACATTTTATTTTTTTATAAATTTTTGAAAATTAACATTGCACATATTATATTCTCAAATATTTCTTATTTATTCTATTTAAGTTTTTTCTTGATTATAAATATTGCTATTTAGAAATTCAAATAGGCTACACCTGGCTTTAGAGTTTAGATATTTTTGTTGTGATATTAAGATGCATTTAAGTGTTCATATTAAGAATATTTTTACGTAAAATGCAATTACACTAACAAACCTTTGCTTATTAGGATTTGGTTTTTTTAAAAGAAAATCGGTACAAGGTGGGTACTATTTCCTCTTGTTAATCTCATTAGTTTGAGTCAAATTTGACTGAATATAAAATACTTTTATGAAAACGTTGAAATAGATATCAAATGTCAATTTAGTTTCTTTCCAGTATAGAAAGTATTTTAGAGTTAAGTAGCATTCATGTGCATGTTTAAAATTTTTAAATCTGTAGTTTCTGTGTAGATGAAAAATTCAGTAACGGATAGGATATATGTAAATATAGTCAACTCTCCTTATTTTTATTTATTTGTCTGATTTAAGAATTTTAATTAAGAAAATTAAAAATATTAATTTATACTGTTATTTTAAGTTATAAAAAAATCATTTTAGAAAGAGTTGACTGTATATATGTAAAAAATTAAGAAATCTTGCTTTGATGGACATTCTGAGATTAAATAGAGATAAAAATATGGAAAGACATCTGTTAAATGTTTTATTGTTTAGATTTTCATTTAATAACTACTAACGATACTAAAAATTGCCAAGAATAAGAAAAATCAAATGCATAAAATAGAATGGAAGATAGATATCATGTTTTAATTCCATTCCAAATTCATCTCTGGTAACTCACAATTGTGACGAATTAAATTATTTTCTTGTAGTTTCAAATTTAATGGTATAAAGTGATGTTGAATAAAAACTGACATTTTTCTGTAATGAAAGCTCATAATTCCAGAAACTACAGAAGAGCATCACAAAGTTTGATTAGATATGATATTTTTTTGAAGTTATCTTCTAGATTAGGCTTCTTAATTCTGTATTGAGTTTTTCTTAGTTAACTACCAAAGAAATTACTGTCAGAACTAGTTAACTCCTCCCAACAAAACAATATACAAAATTCTCTCCTCCAGAGTCGAATGTCAGTCCTACGGCACTTTTCTGTTAAATACAGATTATTAGACGTTCCACAAAATCAATAAACAGAATCATTTAACATTTTGGTATCATGGATATAGCTTTTAGTAGCTACCACTCACTATTATTTACATTTTGAATAAAATTGAACACCATAGACTTTTTGGCTTCTGTTGCAATTATTCAGTCAAGGCTCGATTTTAACAGCAGAGACAGGCCACGATTACTTAGATATTTATTTGAATTAGTTTTGGTTCAAGAGTCAAAACTTTATTTCTAGTATGTATCACTTGAATATATTTGTATTATTCAATACTGAAGGACATAATCTTGATAAAAAAACTAGATAAGAATGGAAACTGAGGTTAAGAGGCACAAACACAATTTTAATTTCAAATTATGTCAAAACAAAATCAAAATGGCAGTCAAGTGGTTTTTCACAATTGCAAAGCAGAAATCTTTCTATAAATATTGTAACTAATCTGATAGTATTAGTGAAAAGGGTTCCTATCGAGATTGTTCCTACTAATATTGTTGAAATCTCATAGTGACTTCTTGAGGAAGGAGTTGCTGCCCTTGATTTACAGTTACAGATTTCTGCTTGCAGCTGTAAAATATTTCAAGGTTTAATTATAGATTATTACTATTACTATTACATTGTGATGGAATAACTGCATGTCAAATACTCCACCAATATTTTTCAGCAGTCAGCTCATCACATGTATATTTATAGTTTATCCCATGGTATATTTGAGACTGACTTTTTACGCACCGTAGAATAACAATTGAGTGTTACAACCTCAGGTAATAAAATCTACTCCGAACAAGTTGAAAGCTATTGAGGCTTTATTGTATTTCTTTTATTCTGAATGTTGGATATTTTAAAGAGTACCACATCAGTAAAGAATACTGTAAAAAACAAAATCAACTTAAAAGGCTTTGCTTTTCATCTTAATCTGCAATTTTGTTAGTGTAATTGTAAATTAGAATTTATTTATAATGCCAAAGATTTTATCATTCCTGAATTTACTTAGAAATTAGTTACGTATATTAAAAGTAGAATCTAGATATTTTGTCTGGTGTAGTCGTGAATTTAGCATTTTAGGGCAAATTAAAGAAAGCTTTTACCACTTAAGAAAAACAATTCTGAAAGTCAATTTGATAGTGTCTACATAATTTTACAACGCATCAACATTTAATTATTGAAGATAACGTAAATTAGCCGATTTCAATTATTAATCAACTATTAAACAGTTTTTGCTTAAAGATTTAACGAATGCGATGACTTGACAGTTAGCATCATATCGGAATTGCATTTTACTTTGTAAACAAGAATTTTAACTTTGTTCTTGTCATAAAATTCAAACATACGTGTTCAGAGATAGTCTAAAAGTTAAAAATATATACATATATATGTAAAAACTAAATGGTTTTGTAAGTTTTCATACATAAGATATAAGAGAATATTTGTGGGTTCCAGTAAAATTACACTAAATAAATTTTTCCATAAATTACTACTTAAATTATCATTATTGAAGTAGTCAGATTTTGTTTTATGTATATTATTCGATTGTTAATTTATGGAAAGAATTAAGATACAATTTTTGTATTAAGTGATATTTTTTCTTCAAATATTAAGACATCAATATTTATAGCAATAATGTTGAATTCATTTATGAAATAACCAGTAGAATTCTTAATTAGTGTCATCGTCAAAGCTACACATTTAGAATCAATGGGTAAGGTTTTGCGATTATTAATCAAAATTTTACCCTTCATTCACTTTCAGGTAAATATTCTGTTTAAATTTGAGCTGCAAACAAAAAGCCGATAAGCTAAAAAAAAAAGATCTGGTGTGATTAACTTTTTATGAATGTTGGTTAATGATGAATAGGTAGCTTTTATAAATCTGTGATCTTACCTCAATCTGCTGCTACGGTAGTTGTAGTCATTGTACAAGTTCAAATAATCTTGAAACGTGCAATCAAAATGTATTTTTATTACATACTCCAATAAGTAATTGTCATCTTAGAGTTTATTTAATATATTTAACTATTTCCAAATTTTTCCATTAATACATAATATTACGAAATATAAGAGTCTGATTTTTAAAAGATGATCTGAATGCATCAGACATTATTTACTTGAAATTATTAATGTAAATCTCTCTTGTCGTTTTATGTAGTAACTAGGATTGTTTTATATTTACATTTATCTTACTCAGTACAAAAAGAATTATCAAACATGATGAAAGCCATATAAAGCTCATACAAATAATCCTAATTACTACTAAAATTTTTACTAATTTAAAGTATGACATAATTTATGGGGCCATATGATCTTATAAACGTTCTATATTAATTTGTATTATTTTTTATATGTGAGTATACCTGTATTTTTAGTTAACAGTACTTATAGCGAGCAAAATACTGTTTATAAATTTGTTATTTAAATAGCCAAAAATGTGTATTTTGCACGCTATTCTGCCAATATTCTTAAAAATTGTTTTATTTATATTGTTTTATACCAGTGATGTTAGAACCGATTTTGCCAAATAAATATGTCAATTTCGTAGTACTTTTTTGTTTTATATAATAAACTTCATACATAAATATGTTTACTAAAAAATTTTGTGAATAACAAAACTATTTGGACAATTTATTCTTATAGTTTACTTTCTAATGGTGCAACATGATTACATGTTGGTGTAAAATTTTTTACTAATACACGATTTCCATAAGCTGTAAGATGCTCCAATCGATTTTGAATATTGCTTTCAGGAATTTCTTTCAAGTATGGCATTGCTTCATTAGTGGGATCCATGTTTTCTGGATACATATCATCTCCTAGAAAATAAAATACGATGCATAGAAATGTTTCAGAAACTTTTCAGGTTTGCCAGATAAATAACAAACACAATAAATAGTTTCACATAATCACAACTTTTAAAAAACAAAAATTTTCTCTTTTTATTAAAAGTAATCTATTAAACAAAATAATTTAACTTACAGCAACTCAATTCCGTTCTGTGTTACCATTTATATTATTGTTAAGCTGGCAAACTTTAATGGCATTAAACTACAATATTACCTGGAAGTATTGTATATAAAGCTTTGTCCGTGTAGATTCTATAAGGTAAAAATCTCTGGGTACCATGAGTTGCACGTTCGCTTGCAAATCGTAATAGATTGCTTATATCAGAAAAGTTTCTTAGTCGGGATATCTCATAGAATTGTGGTGGAGGTAAGAGTACTTCTTCTGTTTTATTTTTGGCCACATATTCTGATGGTGTTGCCCACTATAATTAAGAAGGCATTACATTTAACATATATATATTTAAACTGCAGATATTGAAAAGTTCAAATTTTAGCTATGCAGGAGAAAATCGATTGCACGCAAACTGCATAAAAGTTTTTCAAAGATCAGGAATACTACAGCACACACAATGAAACATGAAAGAAAGAAACTCTCAGTAAGATGTGAATATCAACTATATGGAATCCAATGTCGTTTAATGAACTGTTGATCGAATCGTCAAGCTTGTTTTCTATACATATTTAAAATGTTGAAAGCCCAAGCATTTAACATCACAACACAAGCATGGAGGCAAAGTTGAACAGAAATCGGTCCACAGTAAGTAAACAACATAAAATTCCTCTTTTTGAATGGCCAGTCAACTCTTCAGATAGTATTCTACAGTGGAGAACATATATGATGGTTACTTGTATAGATTGGCAATATCATTCCATCACTGAATTAAAGCCAGCCGTTAAAACTGAAGCATGGCAACAAAATGAAGTAAAAATACTAAGAAGATCTAATTGATTATAAATTCTTTTGTTTTTGCTTGATTTTGTTGTATTTTAGGTGAAGAAATAAATTACGGTTATAATTATGGAACACATATAAACTAATTATTTCAACTTCAAATTTTGCCTAAAACCTTCTTATCCTACAGAAGCTTTAGAATTCCAAAGCATTTTGTTAATTAAGAATTGCTATTCATGTCATTAAGTTATAAATTCTCAAAAATGTTTGTAACAAAATATTACAAATGATATACCAACCAAAACAAGATTTGAAGTGGAATCAGATGATTAAAAACAATATTGAAAGTGCCATTAAAAAAAAGGATTGATATAACTTTCATTAAAATCAGATGTGACCTTGAACATTTCGCTTACTTGAACAATGACGAATATGATGTCATTTCAATATTCCAATTTTGAGAACTATTTCAAAGTATAACCAAATGGTAGATTGTTTCCAGTTCCCATAACAATTTGTATATCTTGACTTTTCTCTCAATATTTTGTAACGAGTGTCAAAAAATGGAAAACATGTCTGTTCTAAGTAGACGTACACTTTGACAGTTGATTAACGCCAACCAAAGGTTAAATATCAAACATTAGCAGTTGAAATCTCTAAAAGGACACTTCAAGGTATAGAAACATGCTTTCTAGGGATAAACGAGGTGAAAAAAATTTATTTGGGTATGTTAATATTGAAATTTAACAAAAATAAATGTGAAAGTGTTCTCTGTTGCTCTCAAAATTGTCTATGTTGTTTTTTAGGTCATCTATAGTATGCACTGGAGTTTTAAATCCAGAATTCTTAAATATGGAAATAAAAAGAAGTCGAAAGGCGATTGTGCAGCGAAACGACCTGCACTGATTAATCTTTATAACTTATATCAGACATATGTTTTTCATTCTAAGGATAATTCGATTACAAGACTTTCTGAACACTCGTTATTAAAATAAAACAATATTTATAAGTGATTTGGATTGAAAAGAAATCAAATACAGAATGTCAGAAAAATACAACATTAACAGCCTGAATTACTTTGGATCCATCAACTAGTTGCATTACGGTAAAGAGAATAAGCAATCCTTGTAGTAACATCCTTGCTTCATTGATACATTCTACAGCTCAAAATAATGAAAAAGTACATAGAAATTCATTGTTTCTGAAATACCGAGCATACATGATCTACAGAAAATTTATTATCTTTTCATTATTTCAGGATCTACATATTCAAATAACATTTTCAGTGTGGTTATTAAAGTAAATCCATCAAATACACAACTATAAGTTGTAAAAGTGATGCAGTCTTTTACCGCATTCTTCGTATTACTGACCTTTGAGTTGGGTTTAAAGGGTTTATCTATGTATAGTATGCATTGGTAAAGTTTACTGCATACTTTTGGAAACACTCTGTATTTATAATTAATGTACGTACATATGTATATGTAATGATTCTGAATACACTTTTGTTCACATTTGGATTATCTCTGCTTATCATTAATTACTTACAAAATGGTAAATTAGCATTAATAGTAACTTTCTGAATATGAGAAGCTATAATTTCTGCTGTAGCTGATGTGATATGAATACAAGGTTTTATTTAATAAATACTGTATTTGAACCCTACTTAATGTAAATAAAATTTATGCAACTGTACGATTTTGAATGCGACACTCATTAGTAGAATTGTTTATATTTTTATTGAGTTTTAAGTAATAAGAAATAAAATTTAATTTTTATACTTTTGTATTGCTATTGTAAATATTAAAGAGAATACATACATATGGTTATTTATTACGACTAGTCATAAATTTATTTTTCTTGATATTAGTTTTGAAGTGTGTATGATTTGGATTGTGAGCGACTGTAGTTGGTTAGTATCAGGTTTGATTAAATAGGTATTTATATACTTTTTAAGAATAAGCAATGTAAAACTAGCTGAATCATTCTTATTAGAGCCCCGTGACTAGACTGGCCTAATCAGTCAGAAAACGTGTTTTAGAAATAAACCAGGATATTCAAGTTAAGCTACTTTTGCAGGATTTCTGTCCTTACAATCTGATTCCAATAGATATTAACAGATTGCTACTTTGTATAAAATCAAAATTATACACAAATGCATATTTTAGTTTTCAGCTATCACATTACTTTCCTTTTGGGCTGGTTCATTTTTATAGATCTTTTCAATACAGAAAATCTTCCCAATTTAACATGATAAATTTGATTCCACTTTCAAATGTTTCACTAAATTATAAAACAAAACATCTTTTTTTTTTTAATAAAAGAGAACTTTAACAGTATTCTTTTTAAAAGTATTTGCATATTACGAATATTCACATTTCAAATATAAATTAATGTATTGATCAAATTACGAACTGAAACAAAATGCAAAAATAGTTTTAGGTAAGTTTAATATTTTTCATCTACTTTTATTTTATGATGTATAGAAATAATATATGATAACTAAACTTGACAATTAGTCAAATATGTGTGAGGAATGATGACGCTTCTAATTTCTATGTGATGAGTAGAAGGCAAAAATAGATAGGCAAAATTGTAAAATATTAATGATGACTAGCAAAACATTCATAAGCACACCTAAACTTGTTGATGATGACTTTATTCACTGTTAAGAAATTATTTTTGAAAACGAAATTATATCTCAAAGTTATAATTTTGCCTATTTCATGATGACAAACAAGTTAGTTTATATAGAGTTCATACTTGGAAAATTCTTTTTTTTTGTTAATCTGTTTAGAATAAGCAAGGAAAATTAGACTTTTACATAGATATTATTCTTAACATCTATGATTTCCTTAGTTTGTTACCTGTAAATGTTGTACTTCAGATTTATCAGGAAAGGTAGGAGGCATTTGTTGGAAAGCTGCCAAGAAAAATATAGTATCAAATTTAATTGGAGCTGATGGAGGTGTAGCCCAATTACTCCATTCTTTCAAAGACCAAACGTCAGGATATATTTCAAATTGTGAACAAAGTTCTAAAAATTGCAAAGGATCACTATGCACTTTTTCTTGCCATTTTAATACTTCATGTCCTCCTATAAAACTGCCCCAGCGTGCTAATCGTTCTTTATAATTAATTTTAAAACTCCTACATATTAAGATGCCACTCTCTTCAAACGTTTCTCGTATGGCAGTTATTCTTAGAGATATATATTTAGGGATTTCACTCGTGTCATCATTTGTAAAAATAAGAGGGCGATTATGTTTTGGATTCAGCTTCTCAAAAGCGTCTAATTTAAAACCAAAGTGTTCATAAAGTTTCATCCAGTCACCTGAAGAATCTGCTTTGGAAACATTTCCTCCAGGAAAAACGTACGTTCCTGGCATAAAACCGGATTGTTTACTTCTTTTCATCGTTAAGATCTTATAGTTGAAATCGTGTGATATAGTTTGCGGTGAAAATGCCGTTTTAGCAACTAAAATAAGACTTGCCGCTTCCCGCCACTTTTTGAAGTTGGCACGCATTTTTCTTTTAGTAGTTAACCAACTAGATTATAGATCACTGATATTTAACTTTAAAACTATTTATTAACTACAAACGCGAAAAAATCTACTCTACACTTTTCTTCAACAAGAGATTTGCAGTAAATGAAATCTCGTTGATAAATGATTAAAAGAATTACGAAATTCAAGTTTTGGGTTGCACAAGCTGGCCGTACGTGATGTATTCGTTTTTAGCTCTACGCAAATGATCCTAATACAATTAACATAAGGCTGTGAATTAAATAAAACCTTATTTGCTGTGTAATGCTGTCCAACAAACTTACGATAACCAATGAGTGTCTTAATCTTAAATGTTTACATATCGCAAAAGATAAAAGATTAATTATCAGATAATGAATGGCCTCTTCTCAAAGATGAATTAACGCCTTAACACATGGGAACTCCAATTAGAAATTTCAGTTCCGTGCTATTTCTGTTAAATGTGGTTTTCTTTTATTAGTTTAGAGCGAAAACAGGTAGTGGTTCTTCCAGAGAGCGTTGCCATCGTGCGACAAAACTCCAAACTAAACACCGATTGTAGCTTTTAGCGAATGCAATACCGTTGCATTGATGTAAATTCAGAATCCAATATTTTTGTCCTTTGTATAGACACTCCCAGTCTCAAAACTTTAAAACAGTGAATATTGTGACTGAAGTAGCCCCTGAAAACATTCAAAGATTTAGTGTATGTAATGTATAAACATGATAAGATACAAAGAAATCGGGAATCGTACATTATAGACGGTTTCAAAATGGAGTAGTTCGGTCATCGGATTTGTTGTTGTTCTGCAGTATACAAAGTGGAGGTGTTAAGTTGATTATGTAGTGGAACTGATAAGGGCGACGTTATCCTGTATGCATTCGTGTTTATTAACTCACTTGCTGAGGTTTGCTCATGTTTGTGTATTATTCAGACTTCGTTTTGTACGAACTCGGAGACTGGATGTATGACCTCTGTGCTCTCAGATTAAACACCAATCCTGTTTTGAGTAGATCTAAGGTAAGATTCTTCCTATATTTTAATGTATTATTTAGAAAAGTGTACATTCTTGGTTAAATTTGTTTTTACCAGTTTTTAATTCATTTATTGGGCATTCTTAAATTTAATAAGCATTCAGCTTTGGTTGATTTTTTAAGTGAGAGCAGCTTATTAATTTAATATGCGAACCCCTCCACGTTTGTTTCGTTAACATTCCTTTACCGGTTAATCGAATCGATGGTTGTTAATAGGAATGTTTGTTTTATAGTACATTAAGCATGAAAATTTATCAAGATTTCAAATAAATTATTCAAATTCCGCTTTAAATGACAGGTACACAATCCCTCTACCTCATTGTTGAGATCGTGTTTTGTCTCGCCATCTAATTGACGTACAATACACGTGCATTCTTTTTTGTTCTTTTTAGCGGATTCCATAGAATTCTTTACTTATCGGTTAATATTACGTTTCGTTATTATCCTGTTTTCTTTGCACTTATTAGGAAGGATTTTCTTACGTTGTGTTTGGTGTGTTATTTCCTTTTTTATGCAAAACATGCCTTTATTTGAATACCGATATGAAATCGGTGCGGAAATTTTAACCAAAACGTATATATTTTTAAATTAACTAGAAAATTATTCTTTAGAAAAGTTTAACAAAGAATATTTCGTGTTTAAATTTGTAAGTCAATATTTTACTTTATTAATTACCGTTTGCCTTCATGTGAAATAAGCAATATTTTGTGGAAATTCTGTATTATTCAGGATGATTTTGCATTTTTAGAAATATTGCCCCTTTCGCGTGTTTTTTTTATATGATTCATAAGATTCTCGAGTTCGTATGTTGTTAATGTTATACTACTAGATTTGAATTTTAATTAATAGCGGACGGTTTTGCACATCTATTGTATAACTATACCGATTAAAATTGCCGAAAGTTTTATTAAACTTTAAGCTGTTTTGTGAAGGTATTATTTTCTGTGGTAGAAGCAAATTAGTCTCATAATTGAAATCAATATCATTGGAATTTGCTTTTTTATATAGCTAGTGGAGCCCCATCAGGTTGAAATTACATGTTGACTCTTGTATTTAATGATATATGTTACGGCGATTCTGAAGAAATATTTAAATTAGCGAGTCGGCAAAAAAAAGGTAATCTACTTTTGGTCTGAAACATGTTTGAATTTTCTCTTAAAATTCTTGATTTTGAATTTTCGAGAAACTTAATTGTTATTAATAGGGGAAGTCTCTGTTAACTTTTATTTAAAAAAAAAACTGTTTCCGATTTGAGGATTGGGACACCCTGTATATTTATACGTTAGTTAACTAGATCGCGTTGTTTTGAAATCTTTGGCAACTATTTTCTTTTAATTATATCGATATTGTATTTGTTGAAGAATGACGTCAGTAAATAGGGCTCTGTGAAAAGATTAATAGACCAGAGTGATCTTTATTAATTCAGATTAATGGCTAAGGCGAATACAGATGTGTTATATTTTGTCTTTCTTTCATTTGTTTGTTTTCAAACATTTGCAGACATGTTATTTTGTGTTGAATATACAAAAACAGCCAAAGATCAAAAAAACTTGTTTAATTTCTGAGCGACTAGATCGATAACTAGAGATAAAACTAAAAATTCGAGTAGTACGTTGTACATATTATTTGGATTCCACTGTTTTATTTCAATCGTGCGATTTTTTGATTGAATACATTTTAGAATTAGAAGAAATTTTAAATCTGACCAATAAACGAGCAAGCTCAAATTTTTTTATTTTATATTATAAAAACGTTTAAAAATTTCGAAACTTATGGTGTACATTAAGGAGTGTGCCTTTACAAAAACTTACCGCTTATGATGATACTGGTACGTATTAGAAATGTAATTGTTTGCGTATAAATACTTACTAATCTATTTTTTTCCTATATTTTCAAACTTTAGCTTTCTTTATTTGGAGAAGAATTATACTCCTTTGACTTTTTGCATCGAATGCGCCGTTTTCGGTTAAAATCGAATTACAATATGTAATGTTGCATTTTCTGTGTGGTTAGTGTTGTAGACCACTTAAAAACGTCTTGCTTATCCCATGGGAATTTTTGCTGCCTACCTGATTCTGACACAACTGGAAAACATATTTTCAGATCTTTATTTTTATTAAGAAAACCACTTTGCTTGTTGATGTGATTTCCATAACCACAAAAAAGATTGTCGCTCAAATATTTGAAGTGTCGTATGCACTATACAGTGCTTATTACAGGAGCAATATAACGAAAAAACATTGACATTAAGTGCAAAGTTTTCTAGTATTGTGTATTTGGATAATTTTCTATTGTAAGTACAGTCTATCAATATGCCATAGTTTTTCTTTGGCAGTATTTTGCATGACGGTGTGTTTGTTATTGTAGGGAATTATTGCTAAATCTTTAATGCCATGATTACATATGGCGTGGAAAATGGTTTTCACTTCATAACTTGGTAAAACAAAAGAATATATATGTCAGTCTTTAACGTGCTATTCAGCAATATGAAAATCAAGCAGGTGTTCCAGAAGTAAAACAAAAGACGATCACGAAAATAATTGTTTTGTATTCCGAAATAAATTCTCTGAAACCCTCCCATTGCAGTTCTTTTATTCGCTACGAAGATATTCCACTTTAAAGAAAATCGAATATTTTTGTTCTTAGCGGATATCTAGTAAGTCGGATCAATAAATGTTGATCTTCAAAGCAGGTAAGGTTTTTCTAGTTTAATCGACTTCATATCAATGGCGAGCATTTAAGAAAATTAAATTCTTCATATTTAACTTGTTCGAGAGAATTTTTGATACACATCATGCACGCAAGTTGAAAAGTTTCCTTGGAGAGTCATCTATGCTTTGCTATTAATTTTAAAACTTTTTAATAACTTTTTATATCTTATGTAGTCTGAAAAGTTCAGATGCCGAGTGAACCTTATATACCACCAGGTCAAAAGTTTATGCATTTTTTAGAATTACTGTTGTAATATATTTTGTTCATATTAATGAAAGCGCTTCACATTTAATAATGAGAATATTAAATTTTAAATTAATAAATATACTTATCGTGCATTATCCAGAAAGCATAAAAGTAATATCACTTTTCATTCATTTTAAATATTTATAGCCACATATGTAACAGAGGGTAATGGATTTTATTCTCAGCTTGTTCATACTTTTTCAGTGGACAAAATCTATGTTTTGCTGAAATTATGTTGTGTGTGAATAAAAATTGCGTTCTCTGATGTATAAACAATTAGTGTAAAATTTCATTTAGTACCGACCATCATCATTTATACAGGGTGATTCCGAAATAAAGGGTATCCTTTTAATAGGTGATAAGTGAAGCTAAAAGAAGACAAAAAATGAAAAAACAAAGTGGCTCCGTGAAAATTGAAAATTTTAACAATTTTCCTAAATATTAAAAACTGAAGCCGTCTCTGGTTAGAAAAAGAAAAGTGTTTCTTGTATTGTCGCCTTAAAAAGTGAAAGTTAAGGAGATTTACTATGTTTTTAAACATTTGTAGTGCAAGAACGAAAATTTACCAGACATGCCTATTTTCTTGGAACTAATAGTGCAGCTGTAGTAGCACAATGAACAATAAATGCCATCATAAGCTACCCCCTGAACATTTTACAACTTTCCCTTCTTAAATCTGAAGTTGAGGAGATCAAAGAAATTGTGATATGTTTAACAGGCAGGGTTGTTGAAATTCGTTAAAACAGTAAAAAAATAATAACAAAATTTATGTTACGAACAATTAGACTCCAGTCTCACAAGCAACATTTTAATTCCTTATTATTATTTAGGCACATGAATAGGAAACGTTTTAAATGGCAATGGATTACACATACTACTTGAATGAAACATGCGTATGGAAGGTACTACTAACTATCACCTTTGTATTTAATTCAATTTAATAAATTCAACCAATTTTTATTTATGTAGCATAATGCTTATGAAGTTTTTGGTTTTTCGGAAGTTTACAGAAAAAAGTCACTAACAGTAAAATTTTAATATTTTTCCGTTTACAGATCAAAAAGTAAATGTTATAAACGTGTCCATAGGTTATTTATGGCATTGTAGAAACCAGAAAAACTATTATACCCCTCACATAAATAGCAAGAACTACCTGCCAATGACAAGGACAGTCAGTCAACCCCTATCGATTTTTGCTTAAGTAAAAGTAGAGAGCAGGACCGGCTTGGCGTAGCGATTAAATTTTAATCGCATTTTTCTCGGAAACTATGCAATTTTTACCTACCGTTTTTTACCGCAAATGTATGTACTATCACACTGCTGTCCACCTTTAAGAGGATACCCTTTATTTCGGAATCACCCTGTATAATGTACAAAAACGTTTTTGCAAAGGAATGAATAAATATCTCGTGCATCGCCTTTTTGTTTTCATTATTATAAAGAAACCCTTGTAATTAGTAATTCTCCTTTTATCTCATGTGTGTAATTGTTATAAAATTTAACGAATGGCCAGTTCACTTCTGTACTTTTTTCAAATCATTTTCCGAAAGACTAAATAAACAAAAGAAAATTAAATGCATTAATTATGGGTGGTTTAATTTAATTTATTTCAGGTAGATTATAAACTTTACTTTGATATTTCCAACTTTTAATTAACATTCAAAGCGATTTTTGAACATTTCATATTTTCGGGTGAACATGACGTTTTAAATATTTGTCGGTTTCAACCGGCGGGTAAAATAAAAAAAATGAGAATTTGCATTTGAAAGATTATTCTCACGCCGATAGTTTCTATTTTATTAAGCTGTTGGGCAAACAGGCGTAAACAATTAAAAATAATAATAATACCTACTTCAAAAGTAACAAAGTAATAAAAGTAGTACAAACACAGAAGATATTTTAAAAGCGTATAATATTAATATAAGAATGTTGCTTTGTAAGCAAACAAATGCTATAACCAGTTATTCATTATTTACAATAATATAATCAATAAATGGAGAAATTGCTAAATAATTCTAAACAGTTGACTGCTTGGATACATCGTCGTAAACAATTTCGAAACCATTATGTGTCAAGTTCTTTTTGTCTGACACTTTTATAAAAAGTCGGGTCCAAATTCTATTACATCTTGTTATTGTTTTAATAAGGGTTTTAATTTTTGGTCCTGAGAATAACCGTTACGTTACCAAGTTACTCTGATAAATCTTCGGCACTTTTTATCTTGAAAACCTAACCACATATTATGATGTTTCAAAAGTTTGATATTTCTGAACCGATTAAGAGACAAAAAGTTTCGATAAATTAGAAAAAGAAGATGAATTTGTTAAAAAAAGAATAACCGATAGCTTCGTAAGATACTTGACGAGAACGAAGGTATTAAAATTGTGTAGCTTTTTCACTTTTATGTCACTGTTTAAAAAGTTAGTTAAGAAAGGAAGCTTTGACTGTTTTAATCAGCTGTCAAATTGACAATTGTTGCTTACTATCTAAACAATAACGTTTTGTCATCGAATGTCAACATTTACAGGTTATTAAAAGGGGGGTACTTAGTCGAGGTGCCGGAGAAGCTCCGTTCAAAAGCTATGAGCATTTAGGTTAGCTCATAAAACTGCATGCTAAATTTTCGTGACCCTCTTGACAAGCCTGACAATATGACAGCCCAACCAACTTGATTCGTAGTAGGCAGGAATATAGAAGTGGTGGAACCGGCACTTTACAAAAATTAACATAATTTTTGGACAGGGCTTCTCCGACACCTAAATTTGGTACCTTCGTGACCCTCTCGACAAGCTTGACAATTTGACACCTCAACTGATTTGATCCATGGTAGGCGGATATAGGAAGTCGTACCATAAAAAGATAAGGGATTATCAGTGAAGAAATGAAATTCAATTGTGTCCAAATACTGTAGTGACCGAGGTGTGTTAATGTGAAAATTAGCGAAAGAGGAAAGTGTTTCACGAGGTCCAAAATGCAATCATTTAAACGGTTGGTGAATCATTTCACTTTCAAGAATTTACCTGGACGCGAAGGAAAACCTGATGTTTGCAAAAAATGCGGAACTTCCATAGGTGTGGTACAACGTGCTAAGAAGAAAAACAGAAATAGCCAAAACGCACTGCATTTCAGTCGATTTCAGTAAAAACTCGCGCTAGGAATTTGTACGACAAAGTTTTGAGTAAAAGTGATGAATGACGAAAAATGTCGAACTTGACTAGAACATTTTACCGGGGCTTCAGTTTTACATTTTAGAGATAGGGCACAGATGTATCGAACTCAGAAAAGTCAATATTTTGTGAAAAATCTGAAAAGAAAATTATGGTCTGGCTGGCCATTTGTCATCGACTCTATTTTTCACTCACCGGAATCTAAATGCCAAAATTTGTCATAAGAAATGTCTACAAAATGATTCTTGTTCTTTATTCAAACTCATTAAGGTGAAATATTATTTTGGCCCTCCGTGCCATTACGCTTCTTTGGTGGTGGACTGGTGTCGCAAACATAACATTCCATTTGTTGATAAAACAATGAATCCTCCAAACTGCCCAGATATTCGGCCAATCAAAAGGAAACGAAACAAAAGCTGTGAAAAAATGTCAAACCTGTTAAAAACTTAACAAACTTCAAGAGAAACTGAAATCAATATGCAAAAGCGTGGAAAATCTGCTGTCCAGACCCTAAATGCGGTACATTAAGAAAAAAGTTCAAAGTTTAGGGAAGCTCTCCTAGCTTTCTTCTAAAATAATTCAAATTTAAATGTGCAGATAACCAAAACAATTTTCGTATTCTTTTCTAAAATAAAATTTAATTTAAAAAATATTGGTCTTTATTTTATATCTTGTTTCGTCATAAGTTCGTAACAAAAAGTATTGTGTCTATCTTGCTTTAATGATATAAATATTGCAATGTACGATTGACAATCTACTGTCGAGTAAAAAAAAGGGCAATACAATTATAACAAATGTGAGTAAGATAGCTTGTACCTCCTCTCACGCAATTTTTGAACCTCGAACGTGCGTTTTTGTTGTTTATCTGTAGCTATAAGTTGGCTTACTTTGCTGCTTTATCTTTGCTTTATGCCCACTTGTACTCTTCGTACCTTTTTTCTTTTCTTTCTTCTTCTGCTTCAAGTCTTTCTTGTATTCTCCATAACTTGTACGTTGTTTCAGCTTTGAATTTTTCAAAGCCGCTTGAACGTCTTGGGACTGGTCAGGATACAAAGTTTGAATAATAGCGTCCCTTAGTTTTTTCATTGGTGATGGGCCTGCACCTGGTGTGTTTGGTACATTTTCATCGTCAAGTGGTTGACCAGCTGAAACTGGTGAACCTGGTTTATTTGCACGGTCGACTGGTTCACCAGCAAAATCACCACCGCCATAACGTTTGGTACGGAATTTTATGTTTTTTCGCTGTAGCATACAATGTTCAACCATTTCTTTACTTTTCAAATCACTTGAATCATACGTAGAAACTATTTTTCTATGTATTTGCGTGGCATGGATGGGTTAAGAAAGAGAAAAAATTTTGAGTTAAATTTTATATTGGAACTATACCCCCCCCCATTCGATCTCGCCACAACAAGTATTGACCAAGCGAGAAACCAATGGAAATAACGGATAGACGCGGAGTTTTCCTTTATAAGCAGAAATTCGGAGTATTTCGGCCTCTCTTTTCATCACCGATTTTCCAATGGACAACAACCACAAGAAGACCAGGATAATAAGAAGTTCCAGCCATGCTTTGTTTTAATCTCGTTTTTCCCCGCCCCTTGGGTGTTGTTTAAGCAATCAGCTTTTTTCAAAGTTTAAATCGACGAAACTTGTGGACGTAGACTTTTCGGCATAAGACTTGGCCAAATCCGGCAACCTTCTTGATAAGTAAAACTGCGTTTTTTGCACTTTTCAATCTACAACTAATAATGCCTATGACTTCTTCAATATTTTTGGCTTGTAATGACCCAAGCTATACGTATACATTGGTAAAATATCAAATATAGGTTACGGGACACCTTGTATATTCATTTTCAAGAGAACACGCGTGAACAAATGCACGTGAAGAAGCAGCTACGGCATTGGACAGAGCTTTACTATCGCGGCATGCTCTGCGGGCAATCCATCACCGTTTACTTCAACTTTCTCTTGGATCTGAATTTAGTTTAAAATATGTAGGCACGTGAAAGTTTCAGAAAAATAGTTATGGTCATCATTTTTGCATATTCCTATTCATTTTTTCCAAAATAGACAACTTTCTTCTAATTTAATCGATTTTGGAGAGATCAAGAGTAACGTGCATGCACTCTATTTCTATCTTTCAAAAACTCCCACTTTACCTCTTTTTTTCTCAGTTACTATGGCTTTTTGTGTAGACATTAGTATTTAGAATAGTTAGGAGTCATCTTTAAGTTTGGTAGTGTTCGACTGAAAGGATTATAAAAGTTACTTCACCCAACTTGTTTACTAAATATCATGTTTCTGACAAGACATTTCGGAAGTCGTTGATGCCTTAATTTACATTAGGTATGGAAAATGTAATTCCCAAAAAGATTTAAAAGGGAAAAAGTTTTCAAGATTTGCTCTAACAAATTGGAATTTTACCAACTGCGTGTTACCAAAGGTTTAGTCAACAGAGTTGTATATGTTGGACGACCCAATTTTTAATAAATTCATAAAGCATTCAGAAAGGGCGGTTAACTTTCTTGATACCGAGCAGATTTTTTTGACTTCTGAATATGTGCGTTTTAGTCTATAGGCCATTTCACGTATGTTGTAAGATCTCACGAAATAGTGCAAATGCTTCCAAGCGTTCTTTTCTTCAGCGTCATCAAGTTACAGAACCCCAAAAGAGTTAAAAAATAGATCAGTATTTGAATGTAGACAAAGACTCGAATAAAAATAATTGAGAAAAACGCTTATTAGTTTTTCCAAAGGTGCACTGTGTAAGATATTTTGATTTAAAAGAAAAAATGTAACATTGTTTAGGCTACTTTTGTTAGTTTTAAGAAGTGCGAGCGTCAGGGGGGGGGTCTAGTGCGAAAAACAGTCAGTCGAGGTCAGGACTCAAGCGGGAGATGATTAATAAAAAAGTGTTCCGATTAATTCGGTTTGGTTTTTAAAGAAAACGTGGATTTTAGTAACAAATAATAGTATTGTTACACGTGTTATTGTAGGTGATGGTTATGGAAAGAAAGAAGAGATCTCATTATTGGGATATTGAATAGATGAATGGTTGAATCGTTAAATGAAAAAAAAATTTGCAGTACTTATTGGTAGAACAAAGGGAGTCGCGTCGTTGCATCATACCCAGTGATGTGCGTTGACACGTCAACAATTGATTTTTCACGTCAAAAATGTCAACAATGTCGACAATGGGTTAACTTTGCAAATAAAGTAGGATTCTGCACATTTTTTGTTAAACCTAACCTGTAAACACAGGTGCTAAAATACGCTAAAATGTCTAATAAGATCATTAATAAGTTGTTCAAGACAATTCAAGAATCAAAATGGCTGAAAAGCCCAAGAATAGGAATTTTGATGAATTGGGTTTTCAGTTATAAAAGACTGTGACAGTAACTGAAGATGGAAAAGAAAAACCAAAATATTATTTAAATAAAATGGCATTAAAAAACTAAATCCTATGTATTTATTCTTATTTCCATGGAATCAGTAAAATTACAAGTATGTTTACTCATAGCTCCATAGGCCCATACTAAGATTTTTAGTTCGGATATGTGGGGGCACAGTTTATACCTTACAGAATCAGTTAGATCACTCAAAGCGGTTCTTTTGATCTTTCGTGTTCCTGGTTTTTGGTCTACTCACGCTAAACTGTAGACCGCGCGCTTGTAGGGGAGGTTATATCTATATGCAGTTGATATTCAAATTTCACAACTAATGTAACTTACCAACACTCAACAATTTCACTAATTCACTTACAGAATACGCTAGTTGATTTCATTTAAATAATACAATCTTTTATGAGATTATTTCTTTGAAGGTTAAGGTTAGGTTTTTCATCCCTCTACTTCTGGACAGAAAATAGTGCTCTGCGCATAGACCGCGAGTTTCTTGAAGTGGAAGACAAAATGTAGGGGAAGTGATCCAACTGATTCTGTAAGATATAAACTGTGGTGATACATTTTTGAGATGTCTAAGAATATCAGAAAATGGTATATTTTGCTTGAACACCCTGTATCTCGGAAATGGTAAACTACAGAATAAAACTTGATGTAGGAAACGATCCATCTTATAAAGCACTTTACTTAAAAATTACACTCGCAGTTTTTTAAGAGCTTCATGCGTTGTCACTTTACAAGTAAAACAAAAATAAATAAAAACGAAAACTGGGCTGAGTATAATCAATAATCATGTATGAATTCAACGGGTAGAGACTGTAATGTCGAGTTGTTTTTTTTATATATTTTACCAATTTTATCAAGGCAGGAGTTTTCTCTTTCATAGGCGAGACGCAAATTTAGTTAGTTTTTGATCATCCGTTATGTGAACCTCCATCAATCTGACCAAAGTTTGTCTTTTTATTTTTATCATTTATTTTCGTTCCACCTTGTCAAATTCAGAATTCGTCTTCCTTGCTTATTTCTCTTTAATATCTTTTTATTCGAGTCCTGAAGTTTCTGTGATGAAATTATGACAAGTATTCCTTAGAAACAAGTGGAAAAATGATGGGAGTATAAAAGAGGAAACGGTTCGGAGCGCTGATTTATTCGTCTAGAATTTTTTATGGTTGCAAATTTGACAAATTAGTAGCATTTTAAATTTTTTCAAAAAAAAAACCTAAAATTTGTAATGTTTCATTTGTTTTTTAGAACTGGCAATTTTTTTTCTGTTGAAAGTAATTTTGTTCTGAATGGATAATGTTTCTATAAATGAAATTTGACTCGATTTTAATTATTAGTGAGATTCTAAAAATATTAAATTGTCGAAATAGACTAAACATTTTATACTGCTTTTACGTACCAACTCAACTCTGAAAGTTATACTTATAATTGATTTTGATTAGTTAACTACTCGATCTGCATTTTAATGCTTTAATTATTCATATCATTCTATTTTGGATCTGCAGCTACACTAACAAAAAAGAAGTTAAATAAACATCAGATAAAGGACCCTGTAGATTTGTTTGTGCGGGGATATCGAAGCAATATGGAAGTATCGATTTCTTTTTTCCGTATATAAAGAACATAATTTGTCGATTATGTTGATTCTCACTGATAGCATTCAATGGGATTTGTTTATAAAAGAAATGTTTTGTTATCTATGTTTTCAGTTACGGTATGTTTTTAATTTTTAAGAGCTCCTTTTTTTCTATTTCTGTAATAATAATACTCACCCTTTTAACTGTAAACGGAAAATTAGCTTTTGTTTATATAATGTGCTAAATTTACGAAGTTAATAAACGAAAATAAAGTATCAGTTGCATCCTTAATGAGCTTTAATTAATAGTAGTTACTACTGGATTTAATGGCAGAGTTTTTATGACTTCCAGTGGGTAGTTTTAAAATATTGAAAATGCTCGTAAATAATAGCGTTTACATTACATTGTTTTTCAATTTTCAAATTTTGCTTATTGTAATTAAGCCGAATATTAAATTTAACATGCAAACAAGTTTTTTTAGCAAGAATCTAGAAAGCTTCCTCAATTCAATTTTCTTGTTTAATTGAGTGACGTATGCTGGTTACAAAGTGTTACCTGAGAAAGCTATAGTAATGATATGTCCATGATGTATAAAGAAATGTCTTAACATTCTTTAAAACTTCCATCCCGATATGCAGACTTCTAGGGTAGATGACAAAACAAATATTTCTTTATAATGGCTCTAACGGGAAAATGCCCAAAAGTATGCACAAGTCCCGTATAAGTCAGATATCGGTAGATGTTCAAGACCATAGCTGATGTTGAAGACGGGAGTAGGTTCCAAAATAGTAAATAACCCAGGCTTTGATGATCTTACCTGAGCCTAAAACTTAGCTTTTAGCTGAAAAGCCTATAAGAGATACCAAAAGGGCGCCAGGAGACAGTGCCACACAAAACGATGTAATTCGTCGACCTGTCCCCACACCGACGAACACGCTGTATATAGGGTCCACCCAAAATACCACCCTGTAGATAAACACTTCAAAATCGTGTCCGGAGACTAAATTGTATTCTCTTTTACTTACCAAGGAACCTTTGTTGGTTCCGCAACTTAAAATAAAATAAACTTAATAAATCTCCAGCCTCTCTCTCGTTTCTCAAAACTATAAACAAAGCTTTATTCACAAAATCAAATATTATGCGGGTTGCTAGAAGCCAAGGTCCATCATCACGGCACCTAAATAAGCTTATAAAACAAAAACAAACTCCTAGAAATAAGAACACAAAAGTTAAACTACATGAATTTATTATTATGCTTTGAAATCGAGTAAAATAAACATTCACAAAATGATATGGTTGATTAAAGAAATTATTACTTTACAAACATTAAATAAATGAATGATAATTATTACATAAAAATTAGGTCTGAAGGACCCGTCAAATAAATGCGTTTAGAAATCATTAAATCGCAACATAATTATTGTATTAAACCCCTCTAAGCAAACAAAATTGAACATGATTTAAAACTATTAATAAATTTAGAACATATGAACTTGTATTACTTCAAACAAAAATAAAACTTTCAAAAGATACTATAGAATTTAAACTACCTATTGTTTCCCTAGATTTTTCCGGAAAGAATACACTATAAAGATACTTTTCTAACATTAAAATAAACCAAACATTAACGTTAAATACTCAAAGCTTTTAAACAAAACAATATAAAAATACAAACAAATATATGTAACATAAACAATTATTCCTTACTCTAAATCTGGAGGTCCTTTGAGTTTCCAGCAACTTTTCCAAATACAAACGAATTGAATTTATACTAAATTTAATTACGAGAAGGCATGGTTTCAACCACAATAAATTTTTAAACACTTAACTTCCACAAACACAAAACTTTAATTTTCTTAATAACGAAGAGAATACCAGATCTCTCGATGGACACTGAAGATATTAATTCCATCAGCCAGAGAGCATGACGAAGATAGCGCGGAGTCAAAGAACACCAGGTACATAACGGAGATTTTCATAATGACTAAACCAAAACTCAAGAAGAAAGTGGGACTAAATAATTTCCAAATAACTGGCTCGACACGGTTACTTCTTTACACGATCCATCTAATGAAGACAGGGACGATGAGCTTGTCGTTCATCTTCACATACTAGTAAAAATACAGGTAACACCTTTCAGCATATGAATTTTTAAGTTCGTTCGCACAATGATGCGTCAATATTGAAATCCTCAAAGAGGCCTCCCTCGAGGATTAACTCAAAATGCAAATTAATGACCATAAACCATAAACCAAATAGAAAACTAAAGCAAATTCACGGCCACTAGAATGTAGAAATTAACTGTGCGCCACACTTAAAGATCGAAACAAAACGCGAGAAGCACCGGGTCCGCTTGGACCCGGGGGAGGGGTCGCGGTGAACACCCGCGTTCCACGGTGTCCAAATTTCGACTCCCCGAGAAAATCACAAAGTACCAACAAAGGGATCGGTTTGGCAAAATAGAAAAGTCTGTTGTACACGATATCCTCAAACAAAATACAGACGATAAATTGGACATGTTTATAATACGTGCAAAATTTATAAAAATCTCGGTACTATTTAAGTCAAAATTCTTAATATCTGTTAGTGAAGAAGAAGAAGCTAAGAAGATATTAACAATGGAACATAACCTCAGTGCTTCCCAATCCACCTTTTTTGTGGTAGATCCAACGCTTTAGGTCATATACTATTCTACGGTTTTCTTTTAAATCCACTTTGACAAGGTTTCCAAGATCTAACCCTTACATAAATACAGAATGCTATAGTATAAATACAAGATTCGGAAAAATTGTGTGCGCAAACTTTTAGGGGCAATAGGAAGTTTTTGTTAAATAGAAATTGGGCCCACAAAGTCTTGTTATGGAATTACAGATAATCAAAGAAGTTAAAAAATTGTTAATTACAATAAATGATTTCTTAACTTCTTTTGGTTTCTTGTAATTCTATAAGAGCGCACTTGTGGTCAACGCTTATTCGACATTTATTTCGATCTTTTTGCTTACGCCTAAATGTTTGAACACGCAGTTTTTCCGCACTGTTCATAGAAAATAAAAATTTTAAGTCGACGGAAATTGGAAATTTTGATTGATATTTTAGAAACTTTTTAAATGAAATTACCAGAAGATAAAATGGCCAAAGTTTTAAAAATGTTTACGGTTAGAAACTTGGGGTGAAATAAAAAGAGCAAAGAATAGATTTTATTCACATTCAATTTCTGAAATTCAAATTTTGAAAAATTTGATCGTCAATTTTGTTTGGTCATCTAGTGACCAATTTCCAAAATCATTAAATTATATGAAAGAAGATACATTACAAAGAATTGAATTTCTTGAAAAACCTAGAAATTTTTAGAATTTTGAAGTGCCATAACTGTTGTCATTCTTACTGCTGAGAAAAATTTTTTTTTTTGGAAATCGGGTTGCAGTTAACTGTGTTATGTACTTCATATATTACATATTGTAATGATATTAAAAGGTTGAAATGATATCTAAATAAGAAAAACAACAAGAATAATGATATCATTAGAGTTATTGAAGAGCATAAGAACAGACAGTTAGTCAATCAAACAATTAAAGAGAATATTTTAAATATTCTGAAATTTGTAAGATTAGTTGATTATGTAATAGTTTTTTTTTATTGTTCATAGAATTAATTATAGGAGTTTATGAATAGAAAAAGGACAATTGAAGAGAAGTTTGTTGATAAGTTGTTGATAATAATTTTTAAAAAAAGTTTGGTATGTTTTTTTTGAATTGAATTTTGTTAATAAGAGTTTTTAGAGAAAAACATTTCATATTGAGTTGAAAAGTTGTTGCGGTTAAAATAATTTTTGAAGATTTGAATTCGAGTTTATGTAGAAGTTATTTAAAAATATTGATAATAAACAAAGATTAGTGAACGATATTATCGAGTTTATTTTACTGTATGGGTGACGGAGTTAAAAAGGAATAAAGAGGTTGCATTAAATGGAAGGAAGAATAACTTAGTTATTAAAACGGAGTAACAAGAAATAAAAGCCAGAGAGTTAATGTGAGTGTTACTTATTTTAGACAAGTTGTGATCTTTAAAGAAAAAATTAAAATAAAAAGAAAAACTATTGAATGCCAAGACTATAAACTTTAAAATAAATAACAATATATTTCATTTCAAGTCATTATTAGTTTCGAGTTTTTATTTTCTTCATGGACATTCAAACCAATTCGGTCCTGAAAGAAAGAAACATTTCACAATAATAAAAATTATCTAACATATTTAAAGAAGAGTAACATTATTATTTAATTTACTTACCTTCTAATACATTTTATTGTGTGGAGGAATAATGGAATCTTTGATATGTGTTGTCCGAATGTCTTTGGTGTGGACTTAAGCAACCAGTGGCCCAAACAGAGACGTACTGAAGAAGGTTGTCTTTATTAACAGAGCAAGACCGACTCTACGAAGGGTGTATGGAAGCAAGGAGGTGTGCAGAAAAGGAATAGGAAGTGTAAAGTTAAAAGGTTATGGTGAAGTGAGGTAAACAAGAATAAAAAAAAGGTGGTAAACAAAAAAATAAGTCAAATTTGGAGATATTAAGAACATAAAACAAAAATTTTAATTATTAAAGAAACGAAAATTAAATGTAAAAATTGTTTTAAAAAAAATTAACTGTCAGTTTGATTGAAGTTGTCACGTGTTGATCAAGGTGGTCTTATTTAGGTTATCAATCAAATATCAGAAAATCATTACAAAATATTTATAAACATAAAATTAATTCATTGATTCAATTCTCATGTACATGCTTCACAATATGTATATCATTGAACTACTCAACATTTTGTAGACCACAGCAGTTTGGGCAAGATTGACTAAATTCGAGATCATTGTTCATCTTATCCAGCTTTTATGGTTTTTGTATTCAGCAGTTCTAAATAAATTGTTAAAAGCAACTTGCAGAAAAACTGTTTTTAACACTATGAAAATTATCTAAAAATTTCTCAATGTTGAGCATTGAAATATACATCTTGATAAGCCTCCAGGATTCAGTGGAAAGTCACCTGAAATTTTTCATTCAATTCATAAATGATCGTAGAAAACATCGACACCTCTATTGAATGCTTTAGTCTAAAAGAGTTCGATGACGTCTGTTAATTATTTTATGTAGTGTGCAGGTAAAATTGGATGGACTGTATAAATTAAATTAAACTTTAAAACCTTTCAATACATTTATTTTGATATGAAAAGAATTACAACACTACATAATGAGAGCTGGAACACAACTACTTCTAATTAAAAAAATGGCAAGACATGGTCATGCCTATCATAAAAATGTCGTAAAAATATAAAATAAATTTTATAGACTTAAAATATTTTCTAAAGTATGAACTCATTAAAAAAAATTATGTTAATGTTTTTAACAACGTCATGCCGCAATCAGGAACATATTTCAACCAATGAAGTTAAAGATGCTTGTTTCAAAAAACAGATAATTTTGTAGAATTCATGCTTTAATGATGTACTTTCTAAATAATATTTAAGGTGTGTAAACTAGTTTTAAAATAATTTTGTCGCTAATTGTGAGTACAATGTAAATTGAGGTGTTTCAATTATCTCCCGACAAATTCTTTTTTTATCAGAGTGGATGTTTGAATTTCAGATATCTTTTGTTTTTATGTTGTAAAATCATTAACAGTAATTGTTTTTCTCAGATTTAAACTTGAGCATATATAGGTTTTAAGTGTGTCGTGCTCATAACGCCACAATAGCACTCCTTCCATTTTAGTTGAATAATGTTTTATGATTTTAATTGTTATTACTTTACTAATATTATCAAAGTTATAAATGGAAATTGCCTGGCTGCCTTCGATGCTGTCATACGCTTTTATCTTATATATTAGTCAACTTGCATACCAATTTCTTTATTGCAGCCATATATGGCATAATTTTCCTATATGATCTCATTGAGGTTTTTGTTATTATTCACTTTCACCTTATTTTTATACGTTCACATTTCGTGTAGTATTTTATAGCGCTTGGTTAAAGAGAATCCTAACATTATGTACAATCGAGTTTACTACAATTAGAGAGTCTGCGATTACAGCTAATTACTTCACTAGTTTAAAGTTTAGTATGGTCAGCCACTGTTTTGCCTTTTGTTCTAATCAAATAGGGCATGCTTAATGAACAGCGCTTAATTACCGATTATCCTAATGCTATTAGTCGATTTACTGCATTTAGTTATTGCAATCAAAACATTATTGTTATGGCTTCTTAATAGCAAAAATTTTCATTAGATACAATGTAAACATTATTTTCTGCACTTTTCAATATACCACGTGTACTTTTCTTTACGAAAAATTGTCCTAATAAATGTTTGCGTTGCTTTGAATATTTAATAAATCCAATAATTCAATAAACGTCATTGGTTTTATTTACACAGTCTGTTCTTAAAATTGAAACAACATCGACACATTTCTATTTTTCTTCCTTTTCCTAAAAACAAAATATTTTATCCTTCTACAGGGTGTTTCTCGTAGCAGGCATACGGAAGGAATTTCGTAAACCGTATGAGATACGAGATCGACTAAATTAGAAACAAATTTATTGATATCTCTTGTTTTCTTTTAAAAGTCACGTCTTAATTTGCAAAAAAAAAACCGAAAATACCCAAATTTTTTTAAGCTCACTGTTAGGAAAACAAAAGAAGATTTTGCTCAAAAAAGCATTTTTTTTGTCTTTCCAAGAAGATAAAGTGTAAATATGAATTTTCTTAAATGGAATGCCTAATTGATTTTGGCACCACTAAATTGTTTCTTTTGAATGCTTTTACATGTATTAGATAAAAAAGAATTTTACGTGAAGATCTCATATTGTGATTGGACGGATTTTGCATCATCAAGAAGAATTACAGTTCAATTGCAGAATCTGTTTTCTATAACGACCATGGGAAAAAATCATTAAAGATTACAGTCAAGTCAAATTCAAGCAGCGCATCTGATAACTAGGTTGTATAAAAAGAACAGAATAAAATGGCTAAAGATGAAAAGAAAAAAAATCCTTGAAGAAATTCTGAACTGGAGATGTTTTGATTTGATTTTTTAGCAAAAATATAATCCATATATGATAGAATGAAAAAAGCTGGAAAAACAAAGAAACCAACAAAATTCAGTTTAGCTAATTAGGAAAACTTTTCTGGTTAAACACGCTAATAGAAAGATTTATCCCGTAAATAATATTGTTAATCTTGATTTAACCTTGGTCATGGCATCCCAAAAATTCTGCAGGATGTTCTTCTCGTTTATCTGTCACGATGTTAAAATTCAGTACCTGACCTTTTATGGTATTTTGTTTTTGCTTTTCTGTGTTTTTGTGTTTTTTGTTTTGTTTGTAAGACATAGCCTACGTCTACAAATGTTATTTTGATTGCAGTAGCATTTTTTATGTAACCTAGAATTTCCACTATAATAAATACTTTATTAATTTTTCTAGTCTTTATTTGTAACATAATTATATTGCCGTAATCAGGAAGAGCTGATCTACAAGATTCCACCAAAAAACATACTGTTGCTATTTAAAGAAATCATCGATGACGACATATCCGGAACTTGAGTAACGCCATCTATACAATTTGTATATGAAAATGTGCGCAAGAAGAAAAGAAAATCGACGTGTCCGAGGATATTGCTTGATAATGCACGCTTTCACAAATAATGAATTTATTCCCGACTTTTCTCGCGCACTGTATATTCAGATATATGATAAACGAATTCTTGTTTTGCCTTTGATAATAATAACAATAGCGTACTCTATAACAAGTTTTGCCGCAATATTGTTTTCACAGGCGATACTATTTTCTAACCTCAATTCTCACTTCTACGTTAGTTATTTTATTAAAACAGTATACTGAACAAAGATTTATTTACTATTTTATGTTCCAGTGAATAATAAGCCATTTTAGTGTAATCTATACAATATACAATGTAAACTTCCAAAACTCCGTAACAACTCTAACAACAGCTAATTAAGTTTGATGTTTGATCATTAGTATTTTGACAAAACATACGTGATTTTACAACTTGTACAGAGCGGCAATACATAATGGTGTTATCATGACCATCTCTTTATAGAGATTCGCATTCATCATCAATTCATTATATTGATATTGTCAGTACAGGAACAAATAATAGTTGGTAACTATTAATTTTTAGTTATATTCTAGATATTTAGTTTTTTGAGTTTGTGATCAACTAATAAAAATTCCAATATTGCAAAGTTCCACTCAAGATATCCACTGCAAAGATACCAAATATCCTGTAGTTGAAGTTTACTCTCGAGTTTTCACAAACCAATAAAAGTTTCGTTGGTCTTGGTGTCTTTTTTTATCGGGAGTCAGCAAAAAGAAATAAGATGTAATTTTAAATTTCTAGCTGCAAACAACGCAGAAAAGGGAACTTCAGAACAGGATATCAAGCCATAAAAAAATCAATTAGTATTTTAGATTTGCTTAATTTGAATTCATCGGTAGTTAAGAATGTAAATTAAAATTGACTACAAATTCTCTGATGTGTATCTAATTTTATTATAGCCAAGATATCAACGTTTTATTGTGTCTAAGAGAATGGATTATTGCGCTCTTTTCGAATCTATTCGAAGTGAACTATATAATACATAAAGAATTCTGCTTTCATTTTTATTTATCTGGCGGCGTTCCTCAAATATTGATATTGCCTTCTTTAAGAATCGTGGGCGTTTCAAATTAAATTAAATCAAATTAAAAGAAGTTTAAGGAATGTGATAAACACTGATAACCTTTCAATCGGTGTTTGTTCACAATTACGTACATTAAATATTTTAATGTTTTAGTTGTATCATAGATTGTAATATACAGTGTGTCCGAAAAGTATGGAATATTCTATATATCTCAGTAAATATGCATTTTATGGAAAAATGTTTCGTATAAAAGTGGTTTAGTGTTTAGTTTTACATTACAGGGCAATACCAAATAACTATTTTTTAAAAAAGCAAAAGCGCAACGAATAATGCTTCAATTTTTTTTTAATGGGAAGGTATCCCTTTATTCTACTCATTTGATAGAGAATGTTTTTCTCTTTTCAATGATGTAAAACTTTGATACACTTGCATAAGTAAATTTTGATTAAAACACAAAAAATTGTTTGAATAACGCTTAAAAGTTTATTTATTCATCTGTTACCTTTCCAGACGCGGTCTTTTAAATTTTCAATATCATCTAGTCACATTATGGTCGGTGTGATACACTTTTGTTTGTTGCAACAATTGAATGCGTCGTAGAAATGTCAGTTAATAACCGAACTGAAGCGAAAAGTTATTTGTTTAATTAATTTAAGCATTTTGATTAACATGAGGATAACAATGTTACAAAAATATGACTTGCTATGGATCATTTATCAGAAAAACATCGTATCGAAATTTTAATAATGCTGGGATATGGAGACAGAAGAAGAACACGGGAGGAAGTTTGCAATTTGTTTAATAACGTGCACCCCGAATACCATATTTCTCAGTCTACTGTAAGTAAAATTTTGCATAAATTTCATGAGACGGGTTCTGTCAAAGATCGTCCAAAAACGGGCAGACCTAAAGCTCTAAATAATGAACAACGTGAGAATATAATGTTGGCTGTCGTGGAAAATCCACATACTTTGAAGAAATCCACTGCACACGAAGTTCTAAGAAAGGAGAAGTGGCATCCGTATAAACCTTGTATAGTTCAAGAATTATTAGAAGATGATTTAGATCGAAGATTGCAATTTTGCGAAGAAATAATACATAGGCTTCAGGAAAATGCAAATTTTCATAAAAATATCCTCTTCACTGATGAGGCAACGTTTTGTTTGAATGGTACCATTAATAAACAAAACACGCGCTACTGGTCTTCGCTAAATCCTGGCTGGTATGTAGAAGGGCACATTCAATATCAGCAGAAAGTCAATGTCTGGGCAAGAATTATTGGAACCCACATTTTTAGACCTTTTTTTATAGAACATAATTTAACAGCGGATGCTTATCTAGATTTTTTAAGATTTGACTTAGTTCCTGCTTTAGCTGTTCTATTTCCTAATGAACTAGATCCAGATGTACCCCATAAAAGAATATGGTTGCAACAAGACGGGGTTCCTCCTCATTTTGGAATTAATGTCCGATAGTTTCTTGATAATACTTTCCCTTATCGATGGATAGGCAGAAGAGGTGCAGTAGAATGGCCAGCTCGCTCGCAGGATTTAAGTCCACTTGATTTTTTTTTGTGGGGCCATCTCAAAAATAAGATTTATGTCGATATGCCTGAAGATATTGAAACTCTAAAAGACCGTATTAGAACAGAGATTAGAGCTATCACACCAGAAACGATTCAAAATGCAGTAAACGAATTTGAAAGACGACTTTATCATTGCCAAGCTGTAAATGGTGCACACTTTGAACACTTTCTATGAACTGTAGAGTGTAGTTATACCAAATTTTCAATTCGTAACAGATGAATATTGAAATAAACTTTCAAACAATTTTTTGCGTTTTAATCATAATTTACTTATGCAAGTGTATCATAGTTTTACATTATTGAAAAGAGAAAAACATTCTCTATCAAATGAGTACAATAAAGGGATATCTTCCCATTAAAAAAAATTGAAGCATTATTCGTTGCGCTTTTGTGTTTTTAAAAAATAGTTTTTTGGTATTGGCCTGTAATGTAAAACTAAACACTAAACAACTTTTATAGGAAACATGTTTCCATAAAATGCATATTTACTGAGATATATAGGATATTCCATACTTTTCGGACACGCTGTATGTGGTTGTTTAGTGTAATTCCCGTAGTTCAGAGTTAGTATAATTTGATTGTAAATACAGCAAAGGCAATATATTACATGTTTAAAATTAGAAGGATTAGTATTGAGATTGAAACAAAACTCATTTTGAAAAACATTTTGCTCAATTTCTGATGTGTCACGATGTTTTTGTCGGTGTATCAATTGCTTCTGCACTGACACCACTCTTGATTACGATTTTGCCTCACAAACTTTTTCCATAATGTCCAATGAGGATATCTCGTCGCCTACACAATTAATAAAATAGTACTGATGATGGAAGAAAGTAAAGAACGGCCAAGAAAACAAGAAAAGGCCGAAACATTAAGTGAATGTGACTATGAATAATTTTGTTTTGGCAATTTTGACTTAAATAAATTAAAATTGAAAACACACACGGCTTCCATGTTTCTGCTATTGTAAACTACCTGTAAAATACTTTTTTAGAGACCTTCAGTGGGAAATCATAAGCTGCGACATTTTGGCCTGACCTTCACGCTCTCATTTAAGCCTGGATAGTTTTTACCTTTCGAAGAGGAATTAAACACAAGGTTTTGATAGTTCAGGAAGTACTCTCGGCGCAGTTATGTTTACCTACCTGACGATTTGGCACATCATCAAAATCGCATCAAGAGGTTTGAGATCATGCTGTTGTAGAGCAGTGGACAATTTGGTCTTGTCTATTTGGAATTAAACAGTCGATATCATCTGGCTGCCTTGGTGATGAATATTTAATCCTAGTAAAACAATCAACAATCTTTACTGTAGTCCGATAAATTTTTCTGTGCTCGCTCATACTATGATAACTAACACTGGGTGTTCGTATTACAACATGGCATCTCTCGATTATCATACAGGACAAGAGAATATGGTTTTAATCAAAATGACTAAGTTTGTTTTCATTTTTTGCCAAGAGCATCGAGTAAGAAATTGGCGAAATAACATTTCATAACGAATAAGTTTGTTGCATTGTTTTGCAACATTTTTGCTGGTTTTTATTTTTTCTTCGAATCTTCCTATGTTTTGTCATTTTACATATAAATTGATGTTATAATCGCGAACTATGTAACTTCCGGTACGTGATATATGTTGGTTTGGAAATATTTTTATTTTGTAATACAGGAAGTTGTTTTTCCAATTGTGGTTGTTTAATCAGTGTTAATCCAGTTGGGAATTTGATGGTTTTTAAAATATCTTTTAATACTCCTATTTTTTGTGGTTTTTGCGTAAATCGCATTTTTTTATTTTTGGAAATATACCTTACACCTCTTCGCTTTATTTATTATTACTAGCCATAGCCCTTATACAGGGTATGGAATTGGTTCACGCACTATTGGGGATTTTGCGAAAATTGTAATTTTAATTTTTCCCCTGGTTTTGGTTTACATGTGCAGTATACTTTTGCTCTAAAATAATTAGGGAAACAAATAATTGAACATTAAAAATTTGCTATTGCTATGGTGCGTGAACCAATTCTGCATCCAGTACGTAAACATTTTGTATTGACTTTTTTTTATCAATGTTTGCACTATCAATTGTTTATGTTTGTTTTTACATTTGTTGGATATTGATAGAAATGTATTTATTTAATATTGACAAGTGTCCACATATATGTAGGTAAGTTATCTGCTTTGGCATTTAGATATTTGAGACTTTAGAGGGAAATCTAAATGAAAACATAAATGATGGCCGAAATGCTGTTTCAAAACAAATAGGTTTTGGTCAACTCTACTTCGGCATCACATACCATGCGATCATTCAAGAGTGTTTAGAAGAAACTACCATCCAGTGTTGGTATAATGAATATTGATATCCATTTACCATAATTCGGTCATAGTGTGAAGTTAACCCAAAAAACACTTAGGAATTTTGAATTGAAGCTTTCTTTAGGAAAAGAAAAATGTTGATGGTGTCTTATTTGTTTTGTGACTAGTAGCTAACATTACCTCGAAAGAAAATTTTCATTACTACTGGTAGTAGTTTATTCTGGAGACTCTTTAATGTTCAGTTTTATATCTACTGCGTAACATAGCCATTGCATTTATTTTAGCGTTTTTCCCAGGTTTTTTTTTTCTTATTGTTACTATAATTGATACAACAAGAAAAGAACAATTAATATTTGGAATTATTTTATTTATTTTGCAAACACTTGTTTGTTTCATCTATAACACGATAAACATGTATTTAGATTTCCCTTTAAAACTCAAATATTTGAATGCTAATATAACAGATAACATACCTTGTGTACATATGTACATATTAAACAAATATAATCAGTCGATAAAAATAAACACAACCGACAACAAATAATAATGAGAAATAGTAAACAGAAAGTGTCCCTATTTTTTTTTATTATTGTTTACGTTAGTTGTAATTTTTAATTTTCGTTATTTTGATATTAAACAACTCCACGGCTAAGCCAGAAAAATGTTTCTTCTGGCTTTCGGTATGTTTATAAAAGCATTTAAAAAAATTGTAACAAAATAAATCTACATCTAATCCTTGTTGATTTTACTGTCTCCTGCTAAATTTGTTATGCCCATAAATAATTTAAAAGTTTGATTCTGACTCTTAAACCATCAGGTGATGTCGTGCGTTGCACTAATACCTTCTGTCTCTATGAAGGCGATGACATTGAACGGAGCACGTTATCCTAGTAATTTCTTTTGTATTTATTATACTGAAACGGTAATTACTAAGGAAAGAGCATATTCTTGATTCTTATACCTTTTTTTCTTTATTTTTGAAGAAGCATTTTATGGCAGCGGACGAAATGTAGAATTGCAACTCGAACATAATCCAAAACCCGAAAGTACTAATCGATTTAAATGTACTTTTGCCTATGCCTTAACATCTATCTAACGTATTACAATAATAAGAAAACAAAGTGTATTCTCACACTATTTCTTCTATTATTTTGGAGCTTGGGATATTTCAACACAATATTCATTTGAATCGTGGGCATCTAGGATGCCAGAATCTACAGTTAATTGAAGAGGAAGCTATTTTTAGAATCTAGACGATGTTTAAATTTCTATTGTATCTAAATGAAAATTTTTGGTGATGATTGATAGACAAGCTTCATAAAGAGTATCTATAAGTGGGACGCCCTGTATATTCTTCACAACAAGTTCAACTGCTACACGAGGGAATAGGCAAACAAATGCCCATGTTTATATAATAAGAATGCAAAGGTATCTTAATAATCACTTTTTAGTTTCTATTGAAAATGAAGAGGTACATAGTAAAAAAATATTTACCGAATGATAAATCGTTATTGAACAGTAGGTATGCCCGCTTCCACTTTTCAATTTCAAGTTTACATTAGAATTCCGTTTTCGGGTCAGCTCAACTGCCGGTAATGCACGTTTAAAATGCGACGCAATCTAATGAAAGATTTTTCCCACGGCAAGGTTAGGGTTACATGCAATGATGTCCTTTTTTTAGATTCGTAAGTGAATAATTTTGATGAAATCTAATTCGTGAACCGAACGCTGATAACAGTGATTTTCCACATGGGAAAATAAAGAATTTTTTTAAATCATCATTTGTCAAATTTTCCGACTTAAATTAATCGAATCGTACCTCTCATTTTTTTCAAATCATTTGAAAACAAAAGAATTGTTTTTGTTTTCTATTTTAGATGAACGTTTAGTTATTTCAAATTCGGTTCCTATCTTCTGTTGGAAATCTTGAACAAATACTAAAACAAATTAAGGAATAGGAAACTTGCGTTTTTTTTCATAAGTGTAATTTCAAGAAAATTATTTTAATTATGTAGTTAAAATAATTGTATGTTATTTTGCTAAGTTCTATGAAATTATTAAAAATAATTTGATGTGCCATAAATAATACATTTAGAATAGATGTCATATAAAACATGTTTTTTTCTTCAGTTGTACTTGGTTTTTATTGCATAAAAAAAGTATTACAGTTTTGTAAATGTAGGGAAGTGGTTGTTACTTGAGTGTAATTTTGCACGTTTTCTGTTTGTGACGTAGTAAAGGAGTAATTTTCTATTGGGCAAGTAAAATTTACAGAGAAAACTGTGTACTTCATGCAAAACTGAATTTGACACAATGTTAAACCCCAGACCTACCTGTAATTAATGCTCCTCCCAATGCGTGGTTCAGAGGTCAAGGGGCGGAAGGGTTGAGAGGTACTACTCTTTTTAGGACAAGTTTTTCATGAAAATATTCATTTGACTTTTCACTTTCTCTTAGTTTGCATGAGAAAGGAATTGGTGACCATCGTTGGTTTTGAATAATTAAGTTTTTGTTTGCAAAGCCGCAAAGTTTGAAAAAGTATTCAGTAACTTCGATAAATCGACAGAAGCACTAGAAGTGAATGGTTAGAAATTTTAAAATGGGTTTGTGGTATGTATGCAACTGTTTTTGTTCGTCTAATTGTATTTGTTTTTAAACAAAACTTCTTATATTTAAACTCTACTACTTTTGTTTTGTTGTGTTTTAAATAAAAATAAAGTAGAATAAATTTAGATAATCTAAAGAGTTTGACTCGTCTTATACACGTGGAGAAGAATTACAATAACATCAAATTCATTTGTGTATGAATGATGATGCCTTCCGTAAAAAAGGCTTGTAAACATAAATAATTAGCAATTTGAGTTTTTAGAAATGCATGTTGAAAATAAAGGAATTTGCATAGTCACTTGTGATTTTTTTTTATTACGAGAATCAAGTTGACCTTTATTATAGCTTTCATGCAATATTATGTAAAGTATTAAATAAAATTTTTTCGCTTTTAATTTGATAAAAGCTTTTTTTGCTAATGGAGATATTTGTTGATCTGAAAGAAGTTTGAAAATTAATAATAGATTGTATCATTTTAATTTGAAAGGTAACGGAACAAATACAATTACTTTGATGGACTAGTGGTAATGACGCCGCTTCATAACTTTGAAGATCCGAGTTTCATTCCTGATTTGTAATTTTATTTACGTAAACAATTCTGAAAATATTAGAAACCAGTGTTTTTAGAGTTTACAGTCAATAAATTTTAAATTGGTATTTTAATCTTTTTGTTAATGCAATGAACAAAAGAAAACCAGAAAACAAATAACAGAGACGAATAAGATTCAAGAATTAAAATATTAACTAGCGAAGTCTTGCGCTTGCCTTGCGACTCTGCCGCTTAGCCGTTCACGGAAAGCTTTCATCGTGTTCAGCTTCAACTGTTACTTTTGTAAACATTCTATTGTGTTCTAGACCAATCAGACAAGAATGCAAATTAACTTCAACTTTTGTTGTAGTAGCTATACCTGAACGGGTTGAAGCAGTACCTGTGAAATGCGTGTTTCAGATTTTCATCGTACGATTAATCTGATTTCTTTTAGCAAGTGATTATGCCTTTGTGTCTATAACTTGGATTTTGATGGTTCTCTTTAACTACTCGCGAGATCTTATAAAATGCTAAGTACCATTTTATCTTCTTCCTTTAAGTCAACGAGCTGGGAGAATACAAAAAAAAAATACTCAGCACGAATTTGAAAACTCTTTTTTGCAATGAGTTCTATATAACCTCAAGGTCATTAATGACTATTGAAACCTTCCCCCCTCCGCCCCCCTTCTGCCACAAATCGCGAAATCAATGCTTTTTACTCCCTTTCTAGAGATTTTTTTTATTTGTGAAAATGTGTGAAGTTTAGCTCAAAAATGGCTTCTAGGAGGTTTTTTCGGTCGCTGAAATTTCAAAATTTTTTCCGAAATTGGGCAAAATTTTCCGATTTTCCACGGCCAGAGTGGTTTTTTCGGAAAACTAATATCGGATTCATGATCAGCGACCCAAAAAACCCACTAGAAGCCATTTTTGAGCTAAAATTCACACATTTTCACAAATAAAAAAAAATCTTCAGAAAGAGGGTGGTTAAAAGGGTTGATTTCGCGATTTGGGGCAGAAGGGGGGCCGGAGGGAAGGTCTCAATAGTCATGAATGATCCTGGGGTCATATAGAACTCATTGCAAAAACATTTTTTCAAATTCGATCTGAGTGTTTTTTTTATTTGGCCCTTTTTCCCAACTTATTGACTGGACTAATTGTGATTTTGGGTTCTATGAGAGTTTGGTTCAGTTGTAGAAACTCCATACCTTACCGTCCTGGCGACGCTTTGAATGTTTTCTGTGAAACTGCATTTCTGATCTTGATCTTAGTCAGCCTAAGTCTTGATTACTTTTTTTTACATAAGCTGTTTGTATGTAGATCTTCGCATTTAACCTTCTTTTCTTCATTTTTTGCATTTTATTTTATTTATTTAGGCCAGTAAGATAGAGTTCGAACAGATGATTCTGGATTTTTACTATCCGGCGGGATTTAAATTTTGTCTTGTGTTTAGGTTTGGATGTTTTTGTTTTGGAGGTTACTTTTCAACTTTCTGACCGTTTGTTTTGCTTCTACCCTTCTTTCAACTTCTCGAAAATGATATTTATGAAGATAGTCTGGCTTTGTCCTCTCCAAACCTTCTGGCTAAACACAAAGATACTCGAATATCGTTCTATATTTGCACACCTAAAAATGCATTTTTAAAATACGACTGCGGATACAGCCAATGCCAGTAGCGGATTGATATTTCTCATTAGTTAGTACAGAGTTACTGAGTTTTTAATAAAAATTCAAATTTTAGGTTTCTGAAACTTTTTTTACACATAGAAACATTTTTTTATGACCAGAAGGTCATGGCATCGCAAGAACTAGAGCTCTGCAGAAATACGGAAACCAATAAGAACCTGGAAGTCCATAAAAATGCAGGGTTTCACAAATTATTAGTTGACATGTGGAAGCCATAGTCGCCAATTATTGAAAAATAAAAAAAAACAATGAGAGTACTTTGCATCAAGGGTATCAAGGACAAAAAACTAACCAAAATGTACATTGGTTAAATAAGAACATTGATGAACTTTTGGAATAAGAATTCGTAAGTCAAACAAGTTCCATTTGGCTTGACCATGATGATTTATAACAGTACAAAAGTTGATTATAAGAAAGAGCTCACTATGGTATCCAAACGGATAGGAAATCTATGATCTTTGAAGAGTTATGTCTAGGACAAGAAGGAATCAATGAATATTTTTGTCATTTAGCAAAACTCGGCTTCCAATGTTTTCGTAAATATAGTAGATAAGGACAGTTCTCTATAAAACACAGAAAAAGGAAATACTAGTGTTAGAGCAATTCTAGGGGGTCAAGTTGCAATACGAGACTCCATGTTAACATGCCATTCTTTTTTTTACAATGTTACAAATTAGTGCAAATTGGTCAGCGATTGTTTTTGTCTTAAATAAATCTGAAAGATGTTAACCCAATTCTGCTGTGTAAATCTTCTGAGAAAGACGATCTTATATCTCGTCAAAAATGTGTACGGCGTAGCAAGAAAGAAGGAAAAGATGGAGAAGAGAAGTGAGGACTAAGGACAGAATATTCGATTACCGAAAGATACACCACTGGTTCTAATACTAGTTGAAGTTTGAAATATCAGTTGTCATATCAAATAATAAACAAGCCCGTTGGGTTAATGTGAGGGACAGGTGAAAATATCTTTTTTGCGCTTCTTCAAGCCTCGAGAAGCTGGCCGTAAGTGGGGAGATAATTTAGCGTTGCTTATTTATTGTATCAGAAAACTATTATTTCGATTATATTTTGCTGAAAGTATAAATTGTATTTGGCCGATCTACTTGTTATGAAAAGAAAATTCGATCTCTATGGGTATTGATGGTTGTTACTAGATTATTTAACAAATAATTTTCTAAAAATAAATATTAACGAACGATAAATAAAATTTTGTTTTTCTCATTATATTGAATACATCGACATTTAGAATATTCTGTGATTTGTATGGATGCTTGGTTGATTAAAGTAAATTTAGTTATGTTAATTATTTCCGCCGTAAATTAGTTTTGTGTGTGGGGGGAATTTTCTAACGTGGGATAAAACTCGACAGATACCTAATAAATTATCGTTTATCAAAATTAACAATGATACTTTTAATTTCCGCACGTGGAAGATAAAATATTCATTTTACCTTCTTTTAGAGTTTTATCGAACCTTAAATTGTTCTAAAATTTCCTTCGGGTGACGTTCGGACGAATCGAATTTCTAATTATAATTCTCGGAATAATGGTTGGAGAGTAATAATTAATAAAGAAAACCAAGTAATGAACAAAAATTGTAAACTATTCACCTCTCAGATGTTTACTTACAGAAAGGGTTTGCCAAATTTAAAAAATAACTTTTGAGAAATGTTGATTTAAGGTTTCTTTATTGGTTACTAAATCTGTCACGCATTCTGGTTTCAGGAAATTGTGTTGTCGTGTTAGTTAAAAATTTTCTTATGCTGACGGAAATATGAGATTGTGCCAGATGGACCTCACATGTTCCTTGTAATTTTTTATCAAAAGGATTTTCAGGTTTTGAAAAATGTTATTTTAGATTTTAGACTTTAAATTAACTCTCGGCTCATGTCATGAAAAGAGCAAACATCGCTTCATTATATTTTTAATCTAACGCAGCGAGATTTCTTTTGTTCGTAGAACACGAAAAGTATCGAGATTTTATTTTTAAGGTGGCCAATTACGGTTGGAAATTCCTTATATAAATTTATTGATTATCCATTTGGAAGCACCGTGGTGTTAAGCGTGCAGACGCAGTTTATTAATAGCCAGTCCACTTCTTTCCGTATACTTAAGCTTGTTTTGATGTTGAAGTGACGGCATAAGCAGAGATCAATCACTGGTCTTTTCTGAAGATATAACGCCTGCAAGTTATTTCAAGCCATGGAAAACGGCCACAAAGCCCTTCATGTTATTTTTGAACTAATGGAAGCTTAATTGAGATAGCAAGTCATCAAAAACGCGACAAAGTTATTAGATACCTACTCATTACTTAATGTTTATGAAGTCTCTTTTAACGAGTGTTTACCTTTTTTATTCATTAGTTTATTCTAAAACGAATTAATTAAATTAATAAAATTGGCCGTGTTATTTGTACATGTCACCTTTTAAGATGTGATGATTGATGAAAGTACGTTTGATAATTTTGCACGGAGTAGGAGGTTACAGAACTAAAAATAAGTATCTCAGGAAATTCTTTTGTTTTGCGCATTCATTTATATTACAATTTGCCTAGAAAATTAGTAATTTTCTAAATCGTGGAGTCTTTCAAGTTATTTTAAGGTAAGGTAGGTTGGTGTCATGTTTATCCACGAAAACAACTTTGTTGTCACAGCCGTCTAGGTTTATTATTTGTAAAGATATTAAATGTTACTACTGCGCATAATTAGTTTTTACTACGCGGGGTGTTTTGTGTAGAAGTAGCCGTGATATTAAGAAACTTTAAACATCTTTTATACAATTCATTCAGAAATACGAATCTTTAAATTTACTCAGGTTTTTTAACATCTTGTATAATTGGAGATTATTCCAAAACTTGCGGTGATTCTGTACAACTTCCGGTTACTGACCGATAGGAACCGTACATATTGCTATTTATAGGAATATACCTACAGAATTTATATTGAATGTAAATATAAAAAAAGATAAATGTTTTAGTATTTTCTTTTTATTTTCACCAACGAAATGCGTAATCTCAAGTGGTTCTTTACAAAGGTGTTATTAAGTTAACTGTATTCGTGGGTGTAAATACATTTTATTACATGGTACACCTACGATAACAGACACTGTTATTGCTTGTTTTAAGTTAATTATATAGCCTCAGGCATTTTGTAATTAATGAAATATATTCTTCTAATAATTAGTTTATTAAAGTATATTATTAATAGTTTTGTAGTAGTTGTAATTGTAGAAAGACCTTCACATTTGGTTAATGATTTACTGTATAAATCATTGCCAAAAAAAGATTGTTATATAATGAGATTGTTTTGTTAGGGTGGGTGCAGATTATACTGAATTATATTGAAATCTCATTCGCCCATAAAATATTTGTTGATTACAAGGTAAAAGTAATAATGAAGTTCACTTAATTCACTCTCAATAAATTAATTTTACGTATTAAATTATTTATATTTCTCAGAATTTTACACATACTTGTCCGAACAATGAAATACCAATTGTATATACAAATCCACATAATCAATTGTCTGTCCATTGCTTAAATCCAGATAAAGAATTAATAGGATTAAAAATATAAATTAATTTAGATTAAATGGTGTAAAACATAATTTCCATTTTATGAGTTCATTATTTGTATCACCGTAATTGAAGCATGTGTGTTCTAATTAATATAGGTAGAGGATACATTTTAAAGATTTATACACTTGATAATTCTGTACTGATATTTTGTAATGCAAAATGTAAATATAAATGAAAATCAAAGTGTACTTACAATAAGTTAAAATAGAAAAATGTCTTCTATAACATTTATCGGTGCATTAAGAGGTTATAAAATAGTTTATAATTAATTCTGTACTGACCTTAAAAAATTAATTTATTTGCGTCATGAATAATAATAGTAAGCTATTGGGTCATCTATTAATTTAGTAATTTTAGTTGCAAAAGTTCAATTACTGTACTCATTATTAAAAATAACATCACAGACATTTACTCTGAATGTAATGCGCAAGTAAAAGCAAAAATCAAATCAAATACTTTTAATTTATACAATCAGATCTACAAACAATACTAGAATTACTTTAGAGATATGTTATGATACTTGTTTTTATTATATTTAATCTGAAATGAACTTCTCTACCTGTTCAGTTTTGTAATAATTTTAATATTTTTCATCTGTCAGCTTTGGTTTTGCCTAATCACAGTAAATTGAATAAACCCAAATACATATCTTCATTAGCGTTAAAATCTTGTTTATTTGCTTTACGTTGCCTTATTTTCAATTCAGTAGATGCCGAGTAACTTATTTACTTTTTTGTACTTTGGACTTTGGAAGATTAAATGATAACATATTTAAAATAAGATGATGAATACATAATAACATACTAGAAAAGATCAGTGAGATTTTAAACTACCATTAGTGTATCAGTAGTCTTGATCTGTTCAATAATACATAGAATTTAAAATTGCTTGCGATTACCTTACAGCTTAAAATGAAATTTCCCGGGAACAACTTGCATTATGTATACTATAGCACCTAGATGATTTCCTTTTTGTATTGCAAATTTTATCTCTTGACAGATTTTTTTAAAAAAAGTTAAATAAATAATAACTATACCGAAATTTTAATTTAGCAAAGTAAATCAAGTGTTTAGAAATATTTTCTTTATCATGCTTTTCAGAATACTGAATTTGCTATTTAATAAAAACTTAAATTAAAAAATTCAAAGACTTAGGGCAAGTCTCTTGTATGTATTCAGTGGGTGATACATACACAGTGTGTTCCACGATAGACAGGACAAGCAAATATCTCTTTGATTCCTAAAGGCAACCGCAAATTCTAATATAGGCCTTGGTTTTTGATATAATAAAAAAGACTAGCTTACGATTTATAAATAGCAAGTGAACGTCATTGTTTTTCTATAAATCTAGATTTGTCGAATTTGCTACTGTACTTATATAAGAAGTTCTTCCATGGAGATACGGTATATTTAGACGTGCACCACCTTATCAGTAAATCACTTTACACTCGTTAGAAAACTTGAATCATTACTTCAAATTTTTTTAAAAAGTAGATTTTGACTCAACATTCAAGCTGTGTTACCATTTCAATCTGAGAATATGTTTTTATTTATATTATAACCACTACTGCCTTAATAAGTACCAATGATGTTCCTTACAAACAGAATCTTGTAGTAAGTAGTATGATCTTGATGTAATGTCATAGTTCAACAGTATATTGATCTGTTTGAAAATCTACAGGCTAATTAACTCCAACTTTGCAAATTTCTTTCTGTTTGTCTTTTTAATGATGCCAATAAATTTTAAACGTTTGATAGTTGACATTCTAAAGTACTTAATCTGTTTCTAACCTAACCTATACAAGGCATTGATGTAATAAGTAGCCAAAGAAAAAATGTTTGGCATTTAACTGCATCAGATTATCTGATTAATATAGAAATATAAAGGCATAACACTGTCGTCCCCAAAAAGTATCAATGGTAGTCACTGCTACATAATTTCTGATAGTTCTCGAGAAAGACAATGTTATTTTTATATGTATTTATACAGTCGACGAAATTCGATTAGTTCCACACTATATTTTGTGCTATTTTTTACCTTAAACTGACTGTGACAGTGGATAGTAGTAATAGTATTTAAGGTATATAGGTGAATGCTGTGTAATAAACTAAACATCATAGAAAATTCAAAATTTATTAAAAGGATCAATAGAAATTATAAAAAAAACTTAAACAGCTTAAAAACATTGGGTGAAATTCTATTAGGGCCAAGGGCAAAATTGATGACAAAAAATAAAAATATTGTTTATCTACAGTGTTATATAATTCTTCAAATTTAATAAATAGAGTACTTTTTAGTAACAATGTGGGACGTGGGAAAGACTTGTCAAAAGAGGAAATAGCACAGATGAAGATACTGAGGAACAGAAGTGTATCTATTAGAAGAATAGCTAAAGATGCTAAACGATCTTATCATGCTGTTGAAAATTATCTGAAACTTGGCGAAAATTATGGAGAGAAAAAAAAAGGAAATTTGACCAAAATAGGAAGTTAACTAATCGAGACAGATGTGAAATCAGAGGATCTTCAATAACAACAGCAGAAATAAAAAGTAAATTACAATTGCCAGTAACTGTTAAGTTGAATTCAACAGGTGCTGCAATCTGATGCAAACTTAATTTACACAAAAGAGTAAAAAAGCCGCCATTATCACGACAACATAAAGAAGCTCGTCTACAAACTGCTCGAGACCACATGAGTTGGAGTCATGAATGGGAAAGAGTAATATTTAGCGACGAGATGGCCCCGATGGCTATTCTTTCTATTGGCATGACATTCGGAAAGCAAAAGAAGTCAGAATGAGTCGCAATTACGGGGGAGGAAGTTGCATAATATGGGCAGCATTCGTTTCCTGTGGTAAATCTAAAATTGCTTGGATAACCAGCCGGATAAATGCAGAGATGCATACTGGGGTTTTAGAAGATGGACTAGTACCAATGATTGAAAACATTATGCCAGAGGATTGTGTGTTTCGGCAAGACAACGCAGCCACTCACACTGCACGACTTCTGAAAGAGTGGTTTTCTGTAAGAGAAATACCTGTATTGTCCCCATAGAAAACTATGGGGACATCTTGCTCGTCAAGTCTATAGAGGTGGAAAACAATATGACAGTGTAAATGATCTAAAAACTGCAATCCATGAAGCCTGTGGACCAATATTTCATTGGAGCAGTTGCAGAAGCTAATCCATTCAAGGTCCGATAGACTTGTTGAAGTCATTCGTGATAACGGAGAGAGTACCTCATAGTATTTGACAATATCTCTTATTTT
>VTPC01089859.1:251017-290072 GCA_011009095.1 Ignelater luminosus | reverse complement strand
TGTTTGTAAATTACATTGATATCAGCAGTGGTACTAATAGAATTTCATCCAATGTTTTTGAGCTATTTAAGTTTTCTTATAATTTCTATTGATCCTTTTATTAAATTTTGAATTTTCTATGATGTTGAGTTTATTACACAGCATTCACCTATATACATTAAGTACTATCACTACTATCTACTGTCATAGTCAGTTTGAGGTAAAAAAATAGTATAAAATCGAATTTCGTTGACTGTATATTCTCTATTTGTTGCTCTCTTCTTCCATTCTCTGATTTTCCGCTCTCGAGGATTTCTTTGTTTAATTTTATTTTGGTTTGCTTCAAAATTTGTTTTATACCTTACTTGCTCAGTTCCAGTATTTGGCAAACTTTACTCAGATTAACGATTAGTTGTTGATGATGTAATTCCATTAGTTCTAGATTCATTCTTGATCTCTACTCACCTATGCAAATTCCACCAGCAGGCTTTTTCATTAAAATAATTCTCAATTTTCTTGGTGGTACCACGTATTTGGTTTTCTTTTGAGGCTTCTCTTATAAACTAGTACGTTTTTCGTCTTTGAGTTTTTTAACTCTAAGTGACCACTCTCGTCTTAAAGTACAAGAAATGAGAATCTTTTCGGCTAATTTTTTGGATAGTGAAAAATCTACTTTTAACATCAAAAATAAATTTGACAGTTCATTATTATGAAATTTTACTTTCACTTCTGCTGGAATGGGCTCTCGGCTATTTTCAACATAAAAAAGCACGTTGTCAGCCATCCAGCGAAACTTAGCTTTCTGAAAACTTAGCACAAAATAGCGGTACGTTCAATACGAATTGCTACTATTAGTACACTAAACCATAACCTAATGAAAACGTACAGTAAACAAGAACATGTAGCAAGCAATATAGCACTCGAGTTCGCGAGAATCGAAAGACAGCGAACCGTATATTGCATTTTCTAGCTAATTTCTCTCATACTACAATGTAAAAACTGAAATTACGTTATCCTAGTCCTAATCAGACTGAACTTAGATGTAGAAATTATTAATGTTCTTACTTCTTACATTTGGAAAAACCTCATTGTGAGATCTTATTTACATTATTTATCGTTCGTAGTATGTAATCAGCGTGTTTAGTTTCTAAATAATAAAACGAAATTTGAAAAAGATATATAGAATAATAGAATAAAAATTTTGATGTGTTGCAACTAAATTTACACGTATTTCTTCTTTGTTACAGTGATGCGGAACGAGCCTAAGCTTGTACGCGCCTGGGGCATGCTCTGGGTGCCTTCTTCATGGTAGTAAGGGCCGCTCGCACTGGAGCGGTGGCCGTATCCAGAGCCCTGGCGGGCCTGTGGCTACTGCTGCTGGCGGGTCTATGGGGCCGCGCTTTTGGGGGTTTGCTCCTGGCGCAGTTCCCAAGTCCCGCCGACCCGCCGATGCGATTTTCGCATCTCGCCGTGGACCACCAAACAGGGCGCCTATTCGCTGCCGCCACAAACCGCCTGCTACAGCTCGATTCAGATTTGCATCTTGAGCATGTTGTGACCACAGGACCCCGGAATGATAGCCCATTGTGTCATGCCACCGGTTGTCAGGGGACGGATATACCTACGTCTCTTATGGACAATTATAACAAGATCTTGGTTATAGAGCCTGAAAAACGTATGTTGATATCGTGTGGGTCTCTTTCACAAGGTGCATGTTATAAGTACAAGTTGAGTAATATTAGTGCCCCAGCTGAGTTCATCCCAATCAGTATTGCAGCTAACGATGAGATTGCATCGACATACGCGTATATTGGGCCGCGAAATTACAACCCTTGGGGTAGACCCCACGTTTTGTATGTGGGCACCACTTTCACTAACAATGGGGAATACCGTCATGATGTGCCTGCTATTGCCAGTCGAGATCTGGATACGTTGGAAATTGCAGAGTTCTCATTTTCTAAACAATCCCTTTTAAATATTGATGTAAAATACCGTGACCATTTTCTAGTGCAATATATTTATGGTTTTAATGCCAGCGATTATGCATATTTTGTAATAGTTCAGAAGCAGTCGCATCTTCCAGGCCAAGAAGAACAAGGTTATGTGTCTCGATTGTCTCGCATGTGCATTAATGATGCAAATTATGATAGTTATACCGAAGTCACTCTGCAGTGTGTAGATGGGGATCGACGTTATAACCTTGTGCAAGATGCTAAAATTGCTACTGCAGGTACAGAATTGGCTTCTGCTTTAGGTGTACCTTCAGGTACAGCAGTTTTAGTAACAGTATTCCGGCCAGCACGTGGTATTACTAATGAACCTCAACCACATTCGGCACTTTGTTTGTATCCACTACGTGATATCGAGGCAAAATTTAACGAAAATATTCATATGTGCTTCAATGGTAGTGTCAAGTATAGGAACATGGGTTACATATCTGGACCAATACAGGATGGCAAGTGTCCTAGTGCAGGTAATGCTGGGAACATCTTAAATTTTTGTGAAGTGGGATTGAAAATTAGTGGCATTACGCCAATCGTAAGCAGTGCTTCACTAACTTTTCCGAATACTTCTCTATCTGCTGTGGCAACTGCTTCAACAGGTCGTCACGTTCTTGCTTTCCTCGGTACGAATAATGGTCGTATTAAGAAAGTGTTATTATCTGGAGCAGAACCAACAGAGTATGAAGAAGTAATTGTGGATGATGGTAATACAATTTTACCAGACACAACTCTTTCCCCGTCTGGAGATTATTTATATGTTTTATCTACCTCGAAGGTAAGTCTGGCACAAGAAGGTGCTAACTCGTTAGATTATTATCTTTAAGCATTTTGACAATTAAACTGTGTTGTAGTATTTGAAGCTTTTTAATAATTTTGATTAGATGATTTACTTTTAATGAAATTAATGAAATATTCAGATTTTTTCCTTTTTAATAAGTAGTCACCAGTCAAAAATTTTGAAATTGTCAATGTACAGTTGTGGAAGATTCCACTGTACTTAGAGATAATATAAGAGGATTATTTTTGTTGTAGTTATAATGTTGCTATAGTTAATATAAATTGGAAACAGTCTCGGACATATTTTTTACTTACTTAATAGTTTTGCAAATGGTCAAATGTATTTTCCAACAATTTAATGTTAACTTTGATAACTGTTCAGATTTCTATTTAGGGTTCAAACTGGAATTTGTAATTTGCAAAATTTTTGTATGTCTATTGACGATCATACCTTTGTTTACTTTGCAAAATACTTGTTTGTCCAGTAGTTGGTGGCAGTATTGCCATGTGATCTGAAGTTTAACAAAATTGTCAATTTATATCAACAGTTGCATTTTTTAACTTTTAATCTGACTTCTACTTCTCAGGATTTATGTTAACGTTAATGTCTCACTATTTCAAAGATTTCAATTCCGACCAGTACCTCCAATCATTTTTTTCTGTCACTGGGCATGTTTTTATTTATTGACTGATATTCAAATTTCCATTCTATAAGTAAATACACAAGGTTATCAAAAATTTGGAAACTCGGAAAGTTTCAAAATCTATGTAGTAATGGATGTAATCAGAAGTGCTCTTGCACTGTCATTAGTAGCTTGTATAGTACAATGATATAAATTTTGATTAGATTTCTTTGAATTTCTGTGTTCTGACTTATTTCCTTGTAGGTTGATTTACAATAAAAATTACACACAACTACTGACTCACTGAGAAGATATTTTTTAATGTATCAAACTTTTATGTCATTGTAAAATGAAAAAAATTAACTTTCTAAGTGCCCAGTGACGTAGTTATCATAAGACATTGCTCGATGGCCCTGGAAACCCTGAAGTTGTGTGCTATATAAAATTAATTAATTATAGACAAGCTAAATTGAATAATTCTCTGTTATCTACTGAGAAAGAGAGGAAACTTGTTTGCCTGCGACTCTAAAAATGAAATTTTAGTGGTAGGTATGTCTTGATTATACTTATTTGAATCCCCATTTATCTCTTCTAGAAGTTTGAAGTTCATACAACATTGAAATGTTGAAATAATTATCATTAATTTCACCCTTTCTATTTTTCCTTGTACAGATTTCTACTTAAATCAAACTTTTAAAAATATTTTCATTAAAAGATAAATTTTATTAATGAAGCTATTATTTGCAATTTGCTTTTAGTAAATTAATCACCAGGGACCAGGTTTCATTTGAGCTAGCTGTGTCTTTAGGTTACTTGTTAATGCTGTTTTTAAATTACTCTTAAACAAGTTTTATACAATTTCTTTGTTTGTTAATAAAAATTTTAAAGTTAAATTTTAATTTTTAATAAATAAACCAATCATTCTTTTACCATTTGCAGTAGTTATTACTTAAGTGAAACTAATTTCAAAAGCACTATTAAATCTGTATAATAAACTGTTTTAAATGAGTAGTAACTGCAAATTTCTAGCAGTGTTGCCACCACAACAAAAGTAAGCCTTTTACGATTAAAAAGCAATCAACATAAAAGTATGACACACACAAGATTATTTTTTATTTGCATTAATCATCTAATATTTAATATTTATGAATAATGTAAAGTAAAATTCTGCATTGTACATCTTAATATAATATTGCAATTACAAAGCGTGGTTATAATACTCATAATCAGGGTTGACCTGATTTAAATCATTTTTATTTTTATTCTTATTAATTTTTCTTTTTTAATTAATATAAATACAGTGTGTCCACATTTCGATGCTCACTATTGGGATCTTGGAAATTGTAAGAGATACAAAGTCGGTTAAATTAGAAAAGATTTGGCTATTTTGGAGATCATTTTACTTATGCTTTTGTCTTTTCAAAAAAGTTCACAGCTTACTAGATATTTGTTAAAAGCGAAATTATCTTATTTTTTTTAAATAAAAAGCATTGCCCACTTAGTGTGCCATGGCTTTATACATATGAAAATTATTGATTTTTGTCAGATAAATTACATTTGTTATGTAACAATTGCTAAAACAAAACAAAAGATGCTTTTAAGATACTTTACTGAGTATTTACAGATAGCATCAAATAAGCAACTAATGCCCCATAAACGCGTATTTATATTGTTTTAGCAATGTTTGCATAACAAATGAATTTTTTTGATAAAACTCCACGACTTTGTGTGTTAGATGTCATTGCACACTATGATGAAAAATGATTTTCAGTTCATAACTCAGTAAAACAAAAGAATAGCTATGTCAATCAAACCATGTATCACTGAAAAGCATGTAAGGCGTGCTGTTCAGTAATATGGAAATCAAGTAGGCGTTCTATTAGAAAAAATTTAGATTTACATTTCACCGCCGAAGTAAAACAAAAGACAATGCGAAAATAATTTTTTGTGTTTCAGAGTAAATTCTTTAAAACACCCTGTTTGCTGTTCTTTTCTATCTTTGCTCGTTCCTGAGATATTTCACTTTAAAAAAAAAATAAGATAATTTCATTTTTAGCAAATATCTAGTAAGCCGTGAACTTTTTAAAAAAACAAAAGCACTGATCTGCAAAATAGCCAAATCTTTTCTAATTTAACCGATTTCATATCTCTTACAATTTCCGAGATCCCAATAGTGAGCATTGAAATGTAGACACACTGTATATAATTCATGTTTTTAGAAAAATCATTGATTTCTGATTTTTTTTAAAAATCTATTTTTTTTCAACCCTGTTCTGTAACAAGATAATACATAGTACATACATAAAGTATGTTGGTTTCAATAAATATTTTTCTAAGAAGCTACTTAAAAGCAACTGCCTAACTGTAAAAGATTTGATGCTATTGTTATTAAAAGGTGGGGCTAGTGGTAGCCTTTTACCTTACTCATTTTTTTATTGTTATAGATGCATTGCTACTTCAATATATTTAATTCAAACATCAAATTAATAAAATCAAATAAATCACTTTTTTTTAAATCATTTTTGCCAACCCTGCTCATAATGCTCTTTTCTTAATACATACATACATTCTTTATGGTATGTATACATAAATATAATTCTCATTGTATAAACTTATCAAGTCTTATTTACAATAGCTTAAGAAGCATTGAACCTTTCGTTATTTTAGATCATCAAAGAAAAATTGTTTTTATAGTTGTAGAACTAAGTTACATTAATTATACTCTGTCTCAAATGATAGCAAAGTTCATGAATTTTAATGTTATCAAAACATGTTTTGCTTTGAACTCTCTAACGTAAGGGTCACAAAGGCTTACTTATATACAATTATTTTATTTATCTTACAATAAATTTATTTAGATGACCTTCAATTGCATTTGCAATGATTTTATTTATTCTTGTAAAAGTTGTTCTTTAAAAATTTCTTTTATATTTTTAAAGCACATTTGAAATTTGTTAATTGTTTGGCTTCATAATATTTACCTCTAAAAATCAGTTCGTCTTGCTGGAAAAAAAAACATGAGAATTTAATTTAGGCAACATTTCTATATTTGCTCTCGCAATTTTAATATTCTTATGCCTACTAGCACTAGCACACATGTTTATTCAGAATTTATGGTTTCGGTTATTGTTTGCTTAGTCAGATTGTATTTTTAATATTTGATGAACGTTTTCAATTAAAAATTGTAAGTTTTTATTATTTTCAGATATCAAAAATAAATGTAGAACATTGTAGCAGTTATAGTAACTGCTCTTCTTGTTTAGAATCAAAAGATCCATATTGTGGATGGTGTTCACTCGAGAAGAAGTAAGTTAAATTAACTGACCCTTTGTGGGGAATTTTATATTAACAGTTTATATTCTACAGATGCACAGTGCGAAGTGCATGTCAAAAGGCATCTCATAGTTCACCTCGTTGGTTGTCTTTGGGTACTGGTCAGCAGTGTATAGATTTTGAACAAGTGCTCCCCGATAGAATTCCTATAAATCAGATGACTACCGTCCGTCTTACTATTCGAACTCTTCCGGAACTTCCATACGGTGCTAAATATAAGTGTGTGTTTGGCTCTGCTGAGCCAATCGATGCTGTAGTTACAGACTTTGGATTATCATGTCCAACTCCAGATATAATAAATAGACCTCAAATAACTGGTAAACAAGATCATGTACTTGTTCCTCTCAGTGTCCGTTCTTCTGAAACGAACAAAGACTTTGTATCTCGAAATTTTGCTTATTATGATTGTTCTAAACATACTACTTGTATGGATTGTGTTAAATCTCAGTGGGCCTGTAATTGGTGCATCTATGAAAATAAATGTACACATAATACTTCTAATTGTCAACGAACTGTTATAAGCGGTGAAAATGTGAGTATTGAATCTGAATATTTAAAAACGATGCTGGATGTATTTTCTTAATCTCGAAATTTATTTTAATAGAATCCTGTACATCTTTCAAATCATGGGATGGATTACTGTCCAAGATTTAGAAAAAGAGAAGTAATTTTTCTTCCAAACAATGTTGCTAAAGAAATGGTATTTGAAGTTGAAAATTTACCTCATCCACAACCTGGGCATACAGGATTTCAATGTATTGTAAATATCGAAGATGCAAAGATGCTTGTTCCTGCAAGAGTAGATGCAAATAATCGATACATTGTTTGTGATAGAACTACGGTAATAAAAATTTAAACATTTTAATGAACACACAGTACTTGTTTATGTTGTTATAGTATACATACAAAGCAAAATCAGGTGAATACAAAGCCAGTGTACGTGTAATTTGGAACAGAAACCATCATGTTGATTCAATGAATGTTATCTTATATCGATGTGATATACTTGGGTCTCATCGGGAGCATCCAGATTGCTCATTATGTGTAACAAGAAACTCAAAATATCAGTGCACTTGGTGTGGTAATACTTGCAGTTATAACGAAACATGTCAACATGTTTCGCATACTGAATGTCCTAAACCAAGGATAGATGTGGTAAGTTGAGGGAGGTCAACATTGGTAAACTAATTTATTACACTTCTTACAATTTTTGCCTTTCTAAAGCTTTAAAGTAACAATATTTAGAAAAATAAAATTTTCAAAAGATACATCTTTTTGAATTAAATGTTTGCAAAAGTAAATGATTCTCAAATTATATATAATTGAACAATTGAACCTTGATGACTCATAACACATCAACTAATCAAAATTTCGACTAATCAAGAAATTTTCATATGAGTGCATGTACTACATATAAAATTTGAGTGAAACCATCGATAGCTATGAACCTCTGTGAAATGCATGACATCTGGTAAACCGCCTACTGCTTTTTCATAGTTACAACTTTTGTAACTAATAGTAATATTGTTTTTAAGCAACATAACTTTGCTTTATTTGATATTTTATTAAAATGAAACAAATACAAGAAGTAAAAGTAACTAACAAATCAAATATGAGTTTAATTTCAATGTGAAGGTGTTAACAAGCACTAGTGGTTCATTAAAAATTGTTCATGTATTATTCATTGTCTTCTCGACTCATAGCTATCAATGACCGTAGTTTGAATAATTAAAGCTTTAGAGTTATCGAGGTTCGACTATTTTAAATAAAGTAAGGAAGTTCATTTACCATGTGGTATGAATATATGAAAACATTTCAGATAAAACCTTTAAGTGGGCCTATCGAAGGAGGTACATTAGTAACTATAGAAGGAAGCAATTTGGGTCTCAAAAAAGAGGATGTAATGGGTAAAATTCAGATAGGGGATGTTCCTTGTGAACTTGTCAATTATGAAGTGTCTGTGAAAATTCAGTGTATATCTGGAGCATCCGCTACAGAAACCACTGCTCCAATTATTGTTGGAAATGAAGCTGGTTATACAAAATCATCCGTCGAATTTAGTTATAAGGATATTCGTCTTGTTGGTGTTTTTCCACCCATAGGGCCTCAATCAGGGGGTACCCAATTGGCTATAACTGGCCAGTATTTAAATATTGGTTCTGAAATTACAGCATATTTAGATGATTATGTTTGTCAAGTAAATTTAACACAGGCTTCAAGTAGCCGATTAACTTGTATAACATCAAAAGCAGCGAGACCCGTAAATATTGCTAAGTTAACACTTAGTATCGATGGAGCAAATCGTACATTAGAGGGTAATCCATTTAATTATACCCAAGATCCTACGATAATGGAAGTTAAACCATTGAAAAGTTTTGTTTCTGGAGGTCGTATGATTTTTGTACATGGTTCTAATTTAGATAGCATACAAAAACCAGAAATGGAAGTTTATTATTATAACGAACCTGTTCCTGTTAATAAAACAACTTGTATAGTATTAAGTGCTACTCAAATGGAATGTCCAAGTCCAGCTGTAAATCGTCAATTTCTTATTGCCAGCACTAGAATTACTAGATCGGTTGCAAGTCGTAAACATTCAGTGGTAAAGATGCCAGAAGCACAATTAAGTTTGAGAATTGGTTTTGTGATGGATAATGTGGTAGCAGTTAGAGATTTAGAGAAACATTTTTCAAATTTGCGATCTCAGTTACTATATGTAGAAGATCCCAAATTCTTTGAGTTTCCTAATCAAGTTAAATTATATAAAGGTGATACTTTAGTTATTGAAGGTGAGAATTTAAATGCAGCTAGTGATGAAACTGATGTTGTTGTTACTATTGGACCGAAACCGTGTAACGTAACTAGTTTGGCTATGATTCAGTTGGTGTGTTCACCTCCAGAACAGCAACCACCAGACACTGATGAAAATGGAATTAAGGTACAATGCATTGACACATGCATGAGTTTCTTTTTATAAAACACAAATATATTTTCAGACTGATACAAATCTTCCTTTGGTTGTGGTGAGAGTGGGAAGAAGTCTACGTTTTCCTATAGGTTATTTGCACTATGATGTTCTTAAACCGTTTGCTTTTCCTCCGGCAGCTATTGCTATGATTGCTGCTGGTATATTTCTTTTTGTTATATTTTTTATTGGTGTATTAGTTATATATCGTCGTAAATCGACTCAAGCAGAAAGAGAATACAAGCGAATACAAATACAAATGGACACATTAGAGAGTAATGTTAGATCTGAATGCAAACTTGGTACGCTATTAAATAAATAACTGGATATTTGTTGTTCCAATAATAAAATATTCTTTTAGCATTTGCAGAACTTCAAACAGATATGACTGATTTGACGGCAGATTTAGAAAGTTCTGGAATACCTACGTTAGATCATATGAGTTACATAATGAAGGTGTTCTTTCCAGGAGTTAGTGATCATCCCATTTTAAATGCACCTAAGGTATTATTGTTGAATCTTTAAAATAAATTGTTTATAAAAAAATATTCGTAGGTGCGGATAAATGGCCCAAGAACAAATTATGATACAGCAATGTTACAGTTTGAACAGTTAATAAATAACAAGCACTTTATATTAGTTTTTATTGAAACTTTAGAAACTCAAAAATCATTTAATATTCGTAATAAGTGAGTATCTTTAATCACAACTTTAGTTTCAACTTATCATACAATTTATATATTTGTAGGGTAAATGTAGCTTCTTTATTAATGGTAGTGTTAATGGGCAAGATGGAATATGCCACCGATATTTTGAAATGTTTGTTATTAAGACTTATAGATAAATCAGTTAATACGAAACATCCTCAGTTAATGTTAAGAAGAACTGAAAGTGTTGTAGAAAAAATGTTGACAAATTGGATGGCTCTCTGCATGTATTCTTATTTGAAAGAATATGCTGGATCATCTTTATTTTTGTTATTTAAGGCCATTAAACATCAAATAGAAAAAGGTTTAGTTGATGCAATTACGCACGATGCTCGATATTCACTTTCTGAAGAAAGACTTCTTCGTGAGCAAATAGATCATAATGTAGTGGTAAGCCCGTTTGGTTTTATGAAGTTATTGATATATGAATAGTAAATCATTACAGACTCTTCATATTGTTCAAGAAGACTTAGATGAAAAGATTCAATGCAAAGTTTTGGATTGTGATACTATAAGTCAAGTTAAATCTAAAATTTTAGATGCATTATTTAAAAACACACCATTTTCTCTTAGACCTTCTATATATGAAGTTGATTTAGGTAAGTTAATTATGAAGTACTAAAGCTAACAACAATCGTGTAGTATATATATGTAAATCTAATGTAGAATGGAGGCATGGAAGAGGAGGTCATTTAACGTTACAAGATGAAGATGTGACTACCAAAACAATTAATGGCTGGAAGAAACTCAACACATTAGCACATTATGGAATTAAAGAAAGTGCAGTTATGTCTTTAATTTCTAGGCAAAATGACAGCTTCAATAACTGCAAACAACCATGTCATAATTGTAAGTATTGGTCTCAGTTTTCTTTCTTCTTTGTTAAATTCTCAAGTTAAAACAAATTATGTTGCTAACTAGGTAAAGTCTAAGAAATTTGTTAATTAAATAAACTTATTACTTATTTGCTTTTGTTTAATCTTAAAGATTAAAGGTTGGCTCTATTATGTGGGGCGGGTTGATGATTGTCAGAGGCTGGGTGTAACACTTCCTTGGATCAACAGAAGTGTACCAAAGATACCTTTCTAGTAATAAACAGTAGCAAAACAAAAGAAAAAAATGAATAATCAGTATAACTGATACCAAAAAATCCAATAAATACAAAAAAGATATTTGAGTAGGTAAATATAAAAAGGTTAGAATGAAGAAATTTTAAATCAACAAGAATTCAAAAGAAGAGGATATGCTTAAGATGGTAGCCACCTTTGATAAATGGATGGGCACAAAGTTCACTTTTTCATATCACAAATTAATGTTGGTCAATATTGATCTCACTATTCTTTGTGGTATACTTGTGATTCCAAATCAACACACAACAATTATAATCAATAGATATTTGACTGCACTAGTTATTAATCTGACTATTTTGGTCTTTCTCGGGACTCAACGAACACCTTGATGAAATCTTTTTTCAGAGCGACTCGGCAAGATGCCAACGCTTGTATAACAAAAAAAAAAAGTATTATCAGAGCACCTTAATAAATATTTTACAAAACCAAGGCTACTTTTCAGAAAATAAATTTAAAAATGAAGATGAAATTTTATATTAATCTTTGAATGAATGAAGAAAATGAGAAGAACACTATAGAATTAGAAAACAGAAATCAGATACCAGCTTCCCATCCAATTACAAAAATCACATCAAAGGTCATATTCAAGTTTTGAGTATTTCGGGTCCTTTTTATTATCACTATTTTCCATTTTAACATGAACCAATAGTCGTAACTACAATTGTAATAACATACTTTTGCAAGTTATTGAAACAATTCTCATTTCGCTTTTTATCACACCATTGTCAGAACTTTCATTTTTCAATATCTTATACACAGGATATGTGATATTACCATATTAGGATGAAATACTGTTACTATTAAGACCTTCATTATGCTATGAATTTTGATAATCTATTTCTTAATCAGTGGCGAAGGTATAGGGGATGTTAAATACACTTTAAAAGAAATAATATATACCTGGTAATATACTGATAAAGTTTTACACTCTTATTTCTCCAAGAATACACAGTTTTAAAGAAATCAAACTTTATGGAGCTTTCAGAACCTGGCATTTTTTAATATTCCAAAAATAACATGTAATATACACCATTTTATGACTCGATAGTAAATTCAGTAATCAGAAATTCAAGGTGAGCATACATAGGCACATTTTTTAAACAGTCTTTCCATCTTGAAAACTGTTTCTACAAATTTTTTATGTTATGTTAAACTTGACTTTCATAATTGTATTTCTCCATTTCTATAATTCTATTTTATTTTTGTAGGTACAACGGGAATGTATTTTAATAACTCTCAGTCGCCAATAATAGCTGCTAATGGTGATATAGAAACAGGAGCAAATCCAAAAATCTACCATTTGGTAAAACCAGTTGATGATCATCAATTTCCAAATAGTAGATCTACAGAACGTACTCATAAAGCTATACCTGAAATATTTCTGACTCGTTTACTGTCCACTAAAGGAACTATACAAAAATTTGTTGATGATTTCTTTTTAACCGTTTTAACTGTTAATGATGCTTTACCGCCTGCAGTAAAGTGGTTGTTTGATCTTCTGGACGATGCTGCTAAGAAACATGGAATACAAGATCCAGAAGTAGTACATGCTTGGAAATCCAACAGTCTTCCTCTTAGGTTTTGGGTTAATTTTATTAAAAACCCAGATTTTATATTTGATATTAATAAAACAGTGACCTTGGATTCTTGTTTGTCAGTTATAGCACAAACTTTTATGGATGCATGTTCTACTACAGAACACAGATTAGGTAAAGATTCTCCATCCAACAAACTGTTATTTGCAAAGGTACTGAAATATAGTAATAGTTTCTACTATTAGTTTTATTAATGTTGATGTCGTAGGATATTCCACATTATCGAGATATGGTAGCACAATTTTATTATGACGTAGCAACTTTACCAGTGATTACTGATCAGGAAATGGGTTCAGCAATGCAGCAACTGTCAGCTCAACAAGCTGATGAATTTGACACTGTGGCAGCTCTTAAAGAATTGTATATTTATGTTACAAAATACCGAGAACAGGTAAGTATATTTGGTTAGTAGTTTAACAAAATTGCTATATGCGTATAACATCTATTTATAGATATTGGATGCATTGAATGGCGATGGCAATTGTCGGAGACTTCATTTGGCACAGAGATTAGAAAACGTGGCTTGTACTTTGGAAGGAGAAGAAACATCCGCCTGCTGACCACGTCAGTCACCTGATCCCCTGCTGCCCCAACCCTTCGCGCCCAATTCCATGCGCATTGTGCACTCGCATGCATGTGCTCTATATAATAATAATTCTCCATAAAAATAAAGCTTTTATGCCCACCGAGAAAGGAATGGGTCAATTCAAAATAAATTTAACTTCACTGTCTGTACATTGAGGTTTTCTTAATGGAGAAGCATGTGGGTGTGCGCGAGCGTGTTATACTGTGATATGGCGCAAGATCAGGTGACTGTGATTGGACGCGTACTTACCCTCCAGCGGCTGCTAGTTTCCTTTTTGAGTGCCTCGCTACGCTGATGGGACGTGACTTGGACAGTGTATACGCGCAGTGGCGCACTTATATAGCGCACTTTTGTTCGATCCGGTTAGTTTAGTTTTTAAGTAGAAATTACAAATCCTTATTCCAGTTGTATTTGACTGATAATCATTGCATTATATAATAAGCTTTAATAATTAAAGTGTCTATACCAGTATTAATGAATTGTATGAATGTATTATTTTATACGTTACTCGATAGGTGTTACTTTCTAGAATGTTCTTAGTTCTATGGGTGTTTTAGTTTGAGTGTCAGTCGAGTACATCTAGATTATTGATCTGTGCCGGAACTGTATTTATGTGGAATCGTCTTCACGTCCAGTGATTTGTACGTTACTATTTTTTATTATGTTTGACATAGAATAATGCATAATTGTATCTCGACTATTTTTTTGTACATATATAAATTGTGCATATAGATAATTATATCGGATTTATAAAAGTGTTTATATCTAAGCGTACATTCATCGACATTCATTAGCATTATGTTAAGCTATTACTCTTTTGATTGAGCCAATCTTACCAATTTTATAAATGTAAAATTTGCTGCATTAAATTATGACCTTCTGATTTAAAAAGAATTTGTTTTTTTATGAATATAAAATATTTTAAAGAACGTACTGATATTTTCTCAAGAAAAGAGCCTAAAGGTCATAATTTAATAAACGATTAGGTTTTTATAATTCAAATGTCGGTGTTGCAATTTTTTAAATTTTATATAGACAGATTAAATTTAGACAATGTATTTGTTGCTATTTGAATCTGGTAACGATTGTTTTAAATTTTTATTTTGTTTTAATGATATTAATTTGATTGATGCTAATTTTATTATAAAATTGCCATAATCAAAATTGTCTATATTAATACTCAGCTCTATTTTGTTAGCTTATTTTGCTACTTTTTTTACATATATATTTTTTTGGTAATGTGATCGTGAATTAAAGCTTTTTATATAAAGTGTATTGTTTAGTGATATTTTTTTACTCTTATTAAACTTGTATTCCAACATTTTTGTGACTTTCTATGTGCCTTGCAGGCAAAATGTGAAAAGTTTTACATATCCCCAAAAGTGGTGAATCCATGGATAATTGTTCATTTAAGATGTATGTACAATAAAATAAGGCAATCGGTATTACTTAATGCGATACATATTCTGTCTTTTCTTTTTATAAATTAGTGTGTATACTATTTAACAGTTACTCAACTTATTTTTCTCTATATTTAGATAACTATGAAATCGATAAACTATAAAACGAAAATTTAATTGGTATTGTAAATATATCACTTCTAGTTAATTCAAAGTTTTTTCAAAATCAATCCCAACACACGTTTTGTAACATTTTACTTTGTACTGAGTTTATATCATTTTATTAACCTGATACTATGTACATGTATTATCAAGAGAAAGTTTACATCTTACAAAATCAGAGAAAGAAATTATTAGTATAGTAAAAAACATGCCTGCAATTTTGGATTAAATTCGTTTTTCTTGCCTAGTGCTATATGTCAAAATTACAGAAATTAATTTAAAATTGTTCGAGATCTCTAACATACCTAATTTACATGTAGATAACACTCTATGCTGTAAATTTTAGCTGCGTGGTACAAACTACGTTTAGCATCTCATTTTGGTTGTGATGGTTTGCCAACTTTAGAAAACATCACCCGAAGAAGAAATATTGCTCTAAGAAGAGAAAAGAATTGATAGGTTCTCCATTGATATTGAAATGTGATAACAATTGTACTAATTTCATTAGCATTGCAGAAGATTAATCTTCATTATTTTAACATTTATTTCTCTTTAAAAAATGAAATTTGGTTAAGTATTTGAAAAGTTTTTGACTCGAACTTCTAAACGATGTAATTCAAGTATACTTGGTTTTCAGCTTGACTGAACCCAGTTATCAGTTGGAAATTTTCACTTGTCATCTAGAGATTTCCAGTTATAAAAAATTTTACATTTAAAAGATATCTCAGGCATGTGAATTTTTGCACCATCCTTAAGGGCAAGATGCATGGCACCAAGGACCTAAAGGCACCAAAAGCTTTTGGAATTTTACAAATCTTAATATAAGCTATTGGAAGTTATTTTTTTTGCACAAGGGCATTTATTACAACTTGTCAAGGTCTTGTAGCCTACACTTACTGCTTATCTAGTCCTGGATGCATAAACAAAGAAGAAAAATAGGCTTACAAGGATACAGACAGGTAGGTGCAAGAACCTGAGTACAGTCCTAGAAAAAAATTACAGATTTTACTATAGTACATTAATTTTATTTTCAAAAAAATTCTTTGAATCCATTTAAGTCTGGTGTGCATCTTTCCTTGATCTGCCAAGTTAAATGTACTTTGCGATGTATATTTACTATTTCTTAATGACAGCTGTAGCTCATTTTCCAGATATGTACAACTAGAAATCCATTCAAACTAAAAATTGTTATGGCTATTCTTTTATGTTTCTTGCAATTTGCTTAGGGATTTGTTCTCCCCTGACGTCCATCTCTACTTGACTGTATTTATCAGAAGTGGCTGCTCTTTTGTTGTAAGGTTCTTGATTTATCTCTTGATTAGAAGCTGCATTAGAGAAGTTTTTAATCTTCCAGAAGATGCATCAAATAGCTAACTGTATTCTTCAAAATCAGTGAAAGGATTAGAAATATTTAATTCATTTTAGGAATCTTATATCCAGCAATACAATGAATTCTTGTTCTTGGAAAAGAGTAACTGTCCTTATATTAAATCTAATTTTGATAAACAAAAACAGAAATTGTTAACCTCACTTAATATAACAAACAATGATTTGAATTGAATTAAAGATAGAAACAAAATTATAAGTCGGCAACTTTGGTTGGTTTTAAGAGAAAAGGTATTTAAAAAATGGCGTGAGTATAGTCAAAAAGGTTGTGGTGTAGTACTACATAAACAACTTATATCTGCAATACATGAATATATAGGAAGAAAGTGTACCATTTGCAGACATTTCAGTGAAAAAGAAACCTTAGGTCATGTGCTCGGTTATTGTTATTTCGGGAATTGCTTAGAATTAAAAGACACAATCATGTAAGAGATTTAATTGCCTAGTGCACTGCAGAATAAGAATTCTGAAATACCAGGATTATCAGATGAAGCAAGCACCCAAAAAATTGATATAATTCTTATTGAAAGATCTCGAACAAATGCATATATTTTAGATCCTACAACTAGATTCGAATATGATGAGAATCAACCCGAATCAGTACATGAAGAGAAATGTAAAATCTATGAACCCACCATTCCATACTATAAAACGAAAAATATTACAGTAATCTGTCTTTTATTTGGATCTCGCAGGACTTTGACGTTTAATTCATCTAAATCTCTAGATATCAAGAAATAGTTATAAGCATTTTACCAAATTCATGTATAGTATTTTAAGAAATCATTTATATAGGAGAAAAACCAATAATTTCTAAATAAATTGAAGTGATGTGTTATGTACATTTATATTAATATTTTTAATTTCAAACAAATACTTTAAATAATTTATGTAGTAAATTAAACCTAATCATGATAAACTGTCAATATGGCAATCCAATATTGTATTGAACAGTTATTCAATAAAAAAATCTCCTTTTACTGCCCTTTCCAAGTTGTTCTATTGTTGATCTGATCGCTTTATTTGGGTAGAAATTTGCTTTTTATATCTTTTCTATATCATATACATACTGTGTGTGTCCTAACACGTCTATTGTATTTAAATTTTCGAGATCGGAGGTGGTAACCTAAAATCTGAAATCTGGCAACACTGGATGTTTTTCAATTTACATAATCCTGAAAATAAAAAGTATTATTTAGGGCTGTTACTGCCTTTACCAATGTGATTTATGAAGAGGATACTACAATTAAATTAATAATTGCATTCCTATCTTCCAAGAATCCTCTTCTTTTGTATTACGTCGTTTGTCGTATTTTAAGTTCTGCGCTAATTTGTTGAAGGTATGCTTGAATTTTATTAGAAAACACGAACTTTATTAAAAAAGTAAGAAAAGTGAAATGGTCTAATTATGTTTTGCATATTTTAATAAATACCAATAATTTAATAAGATATTATACAGACTGCATTCTATTGTTGAGAATATGAAGACTGGGTCTGTTCTTGTAAACTGCAATTAAAAGGAGTCTTATTTAAAAGATAGTGTTCCTGCAAACTTAAACTTTAAAAAACCTGCCTCTAAATCGTTGTAACTGTAATATATCTCAAGTCTTAAACTATATATTGTACAAAAAAGCTTGTTTTATTATTAAAATAACTTTTCAAGTGAGAAATATCTACCGCGCTTTTCAACGGTTCATTTGTGTCCTCGATTGTGATTGGTCCATCCATAACGTATCTGATGATATTTACAATTTCATTTCAGTTTTCGTGTAGAAGCCGAACAGGTAGTAGAGGTCCTCTCTGGGATTGTTTATAAGATTAAATTAGTTTTTTGGTGGGAATGTGCTGAATGTCCCGTGATAAGGAAGTTGATTTTGTTATACAATAACAGAGCTGTAACCGTCATCGTTTATGAAAAGCTACGTTTGAGATTTCCCTGTTATTCGTACGGTTTTCATCTGGACGTTCAACATGGCGGACAACCCAAATATAAGCTCCGCCAGATCGTAAGTAGATATAATTTTATGTATTGCAAAAAATGATAAGTTTTACATTAATCTTATTTCGTTAATGTAATGGCGATGTGTGAATTAAAGTGTGTCTTAGCGCGTAAGGTGATTGTTTGGTATTGTTAATCTAATACATGTCATCTTATAGCAATTTCCACGGGGGCGGAACACCTCGTCGCAATGGTGCACAACATAATCAACGTGTTATGAATTTTGGCGATAGCGATTTTCGTCGATACCGAAATCATAATTTTCAATCTACACGTTCGTCTCCAAGAACTCGTCCAGAGAGACCACAAACTTCTAGTAATCGTAATAGCAATAGGAATCGTTCCGAGAGACCATTAAGTTTCAGAAATTATTCTGATAGATTTAATAGTGAAAATTATTCAGAACAAGAGAATTACTCGAATGGTGGTGGTTTTCTACCACGTAGAAACCGTGATACTAATAAATCAGAATCAAGTACTGAAACTGAGAATCGTCGTGAACAACGTCGCAACGGTGAGACTGTGGAAGTTCGTAATGAAGACAATTACTTTAGTGAAGTTAATATTGTGGACCAACAAATCCCTAGTTTTATTAAACAAAATGATAATTCAGAACAGTTGCTTAATCCTAACGGAGAAGTACCTAACCAAGTCGGTCTTCCAATTTCTCAAGATATAGCTGAATGTCTTAATGTTAGTCAAGTACCAAAATGCAGCATTCAAGATACTGAAGAGGAAGCATTAAAATTAGATGATATGCATACCAAGTAAGTGTTATTTTTAATAAAGTGTGAGTCATTATGTAAGGTTGGTTTATTTGATTAGATTTGTTTCAAAAATTTGTGCAATAGTTATGTTTCACTTTGTGTGGTAGATTTTTAAAATTTGAAATTTTGATGAACTAATGTAAGTCCATTTGTGTTTCCACATCATCAATTTGTGAGTTGACATTCTTTAAAGGGGATCACAACACAAAAAACAAGTTTGCCTCAATTGGAAGTTTTCAGGTATTTATATCAGTGTGTAATTTCTAGTAAGTTTATCTGATACGATAAGGAAGTTATGACCAATAATTGAAGTGTATATGATGTCGAAGTGCAGACCGGCCACGACAGATGCTCGACTTTTACATACATTACATTAATATTTGGTGGTGTCTTTACAAGCAGTTTTTAGATTATGTTTTAAATTTAATTTAAAAGTGCCTGCTTTGTAGTGTGTACAGTTGTAGAAATAGTTCAAAGAATAAAAACAATCGAGAAAAGAGTTATAATGCTGGTCTTAAATGCTTATCGAAAGAATTTACATATTATAATGGCATTGACATGTATTTGTCACAATGTGTAATTTGATCTAAGAGTGCAATAAATCAGTTCCTGATACAATGCTGCAGGTAGACACAACAGGGCTTTCTTGCACATCATCACACTAAAATTAAACAGCAATATTTACATAACTATTCCTGGTATCAAAATGGGACATAGACCATTTGAATTCTATTTCAACGAGCTACAAAAATATGTTAAAAAATAAACTGCGATTTTTGTGTTGTGATCCTACCTAGATATTCTAAATTAACCTAACCATTACTGTCAACTATCTCTCAAGGCTTTCATTTTTTTCCCTTAAAAAAAAAACAACAAAAAGCTAAGTTAATTGATTTTGTGTACTTTTTGTTTTTTGGTGGTGTAGATTTTTTGATCTTTTAAACAGGAATTGATTATATTTATTACAAAAAATTTTGCACGTTTATAAGTAATGATTAGATGGCAGAATAGATAGGTAAATCTCATAAACAGTTTCAAGAATCTAATTAATTTTATGTGAACTAATAAAGGAAGGGATTTTCTTTTCAAGTGATTTGTTTTAAAAGTTGTAGGTAATGATAGGAATGATGTAAATATCCTAATGCTAAACCTTAATCACTAACGTGTTCCTTATGTTCATAAATATTTTGGTAGAAAATAATTTTTGATTTGTGCCATGTGTTAATTTTGTAAAATTGACATAATAGCACTTCGTCATCAGTTTTATGATTTTATAACATTAACCTAAATTTAACTTACTATTTAAAAGTAAAGATGATTTATATCAAGTTTTGATTAGATTGTCAGGTTTTAATGTTAATTTTAATCGATTTTTAATTTCGTTTATGGTATGTGTACAATTTTGACAAAAGTGGCAAAAACCATAATCTGGACTAATTTATAATGTATATATCGGTCTTTTAGTTTAAATCAGAATAATATTTCCATGAGTAACTTCTTTTGTAAAAGTTTTAGTTAAGAAAAAAAAGTAAGGTTAGATTATAAATTTTTATTGCTAAAAGCAAATTGAATTTCGTTTCATTTGTGTTTCTGTATTTTTGTTTTCAGTAATTTATTGAGCTAATTTGGCATCTTATGAAATCTAATTTAACAATATGAATTTGTCTTTAAGAGTAATGATTTAGTAACAAACATTTTTTACTTTGATATCCGAGTCTGAGGTTATCGCAATTTATTATTATTTATAATGTGTACCAGAATAATAAAAGTTATAACAGAAATCTTAAGTATTTTAACTTTTCCCTAAGATTGTATTGCTGAAAGTTTTAGTTTATTCACACTTTATCATTCTGAATTTTTACTGAAAACGCTTTGTGATTGTTTTGATTTCTTTATCATTTTAAATGTCCTTTTGCAGATATGATTATTTCTTTCAAGCTTGTTTATTATTTGCACATGATCTAAAATCTTACTGTTTATATTTTTATGATTTGTATTACATGATAAAATCCATATTTTTTTTTAGTGTTTATGTTGCTTTTTCTTTATTTACTTATTCAAGACTTTTATATACGATTTCCTATTGTGTGAATTATTAAGATTTAATTGTTCTGATTTTTTGAAAATATTATTATTATATGAGCACATTTGTTTAGTCATCCATGAAAATTTCTACAAATTGCATGTTTGTATGTTGTAACTGTTTTGTAGCATGCAGATATTCCACACATATTTGCGGTTGCATTTATAATAATTAACAGTCGGTCACTCTTTTATCATTATGCAGCTGCACATGATAAAATTCTTAAAAACTTATCATGGACTAAATGCAGACAGTAATGACGTTAGTAGATTGGAATCTGCTTCATATCATAAATTTATCAAACTTACTTTCTTTCAATAAACAATAAGTATTATATAGGGTGTAGAATTGACTTGCATACCATACATTTTTAATATCGGATTACTTGATAATTTTAAGACTCAATATGCTCGAGTCGGCTTGAGTAAATTGTGATTATTTCAGCTAGAAAATCTTTTTTTTCTTAATTTATTAATATACAAAGCAATTCATTTGTTCTCGAATTTATTATTACATATTTGATTGATATATTGAACAACTAGTCAGGAATATTGCAACAATACGTGTTATTAGCTTTTGATTTTTAAGTAATGTCACAGCTAAATATGTCTGTAAACAGCATTAATTGTTGTCAAAAGCTAGAGTAACATCTTTCATTCCTTTCAACATCTGTTCATTAAACAATTACCAGTCTCTAGCTGTCGTCTACTCATTGTAGCATACTTATTTTGACCTTTTTCAAAATCCATTTATGGATTCAATATAAAAATGAAGCAAACCATAGCGTTACCATTTGTTATCCGCTTTTAATAAACCAAACAGCTTTTGGAATAGAACAAACTGATCTTTATAGATTTTGTGTAAACCTTTGCAGATGATAATCGACTTTGTCTTTTCAAATGGTACAATACATATTTTTTCCCAGATTCGGGTAGACATCTTTTTTCTGAATTTGACGATATATTTGTGGATAGATATTTGAGGAAATAAAATTAAATTTTTTGTTAGGCTTAGTAGACTTTGTTTAATAACAAATTCAGTAAATCATGTCGTCCACAACAGAAACAAAACTTAAATAACCAAAATAAGGTATGTATCAGAAGTAGCTGGACAAATTTTGATTGTTTTAAAATATGTATAGACGGTGTTTAAAAGTTATGCAACTGTTTGTATAAAATTTACAACTTGTCAAATCTCGATTTTCATTCATGGTGTTACAATTATTGCAATGAAAGTGAGTGAGCAAAATAATTTACGTTGCCCAGTACATAATATGCTTGGATCGCACAATCAAAAAACAGTTTTAAATCATTTTTTAAAAGAAGGTTTTAAACATAGTACCTTATATTTGATTTTTACTCGATATTGGAGAAACATTGAACTAGAAAATAAGAAGAAAGCTGCTGTAAATCGTATTGGTGTAAGTACCTGGAAACTTTCTAAAAATTTAGTTTCCAAAAACACAATCAGTTGCAGTTTAGCTAAAATGGGTATAAAACGATACAAAAGAAGTATCAAACCCAGATATTCTGAAAAACAATTACGAGAGATACACTTAAAATGCAGACTATTGCGGAAGAAATACTTAAACGAAGACGTAACTGTTATAATGGACGACGAGAAATATTTTACTTTTTCCAACAGTTGTGATATTACTAACCGAGGTTATTATATCGAAAATAAAAATGACGCCCCAGAAGACGTAAGATTCATTAAAAAATCGAAAATTTGAAGCGAAGGTGTTAGCTTGGTGTTCAATTTCTGTCAAAGAAATCTCTAGTTTTTATACACAAACATAGAAAGGAGAAGCCATTAATTCAAACACGTATATAAAAAAATGTTTACCTAAAATCCTCAATTTTGTTAAGAAACATCATAAATATGACAAAATGCTATTTTGGCCTGATCTAGCTGCATGCCATTATGCAAAAACGACCCTTAATTGGTTAGAAAGCAACAAGATATCTGTAGTACCAAAAAATGCAAATCCACTCAATGTGCCTCAGGCTCGACCCATCGAGCATTTATGGTCAATCTTGTTTCAGTTTGTGTATGAGAATGGTTGGGAAGCATCATCGGCAAAGCAACTGAAAACATGCATTATTAATTGTTAAAATAAAATTGACATGAAAATCATCCAGCACACGATGAAGGGTATCAAGAGTAAAATACACAAAATAGAAGACCATGGTCCCCATGCTGTGTAATTTGTTTAAATTTTTTTTGTATGTATACTGTGTTGTTTATAAGTAATAAAATATTCTCTAATTTAGTTTCATTACTGTCCAAAAATTTACTTGCAATTTTGTCCAGCTACTTCTGATACATACCTTATATTGATAAATTGTCATACATTTCTATTAATTTGAGTCTAAACAATCAACAAATTATTCATAACATTAAGTGTCAAATAAAAAAAATACATAACCTGCAATTGTAAAGATGATTGACATTTACTAATTATTTATTTGAGTTGCTGAATAGGCTTTCTAAGTCTGACAAAAGATTTCACTTGATTTCCTCAAATATCCAAATTTGGTAAAAAATATGTATTGAATCGTTTGAAAAAGAACAGTTGACTGTTAAAGAAATTGTGGTTTACATCCAATCCATGTAGGCCAGGTTTAGTATTCCAAGCTGGCTTTTAGTTTCTAGGATAATAAATGGTAATGTTACGACTTGCTCTGTGTTCTTTTTCTGCTTCCTATACCATAAGAGATATGGGACTATACAGGGTGATTCCGAAATAAAGGGTATCCTCTTAAAGGTGGATAGCAGTGTGCTAGTACATACATTTGCGATAAAAAACGGTAGATAAAAATTGCATAGTTTCCGAGAAAAATGCGATTGAAGTTTAATTGCTAAGCCAAGCCGGTCCTGCTCTCATACTTTTACTTAAGCAAAAATCGATAGGGGTTGACTGACTGTCCTTGTCATTGGCAGGTAGTTCTTGCTATTTATGTGAGGGGTATAATAGTTTATTTGGTTTCTACAATGCCATAAATAACCAGTAGGAACTTTTACTTTTTAATCTGCAAACGGAAAAATATTAAAATTTTACTGTTGATGATTTTTTCTGTAAACTTCCGAAGAACCAATAAATAAAAATTGGTTGAATTTATTAAACTGAATTAAATACAGAGGTGATAGTTAGTAGTACCTTCCATACGCATGTTTCATTCAAGTAGTATGTGTAATCCATTGCCATTTAAAATGTTTCCTATTCATGTGACTAAATAATAATAAGGGATTAAAATGTTGCTTGTGAGACTGGAGTCTAATTGTTCATAACATAAATTTTGTTATTATTTTTTTACTGTTTTAACGAATTTCAACAACCCTGCGTGTTAAACGTACTTCAGATTTAAGAAGGGAAAGTTGTAAAATGTCCAGGGGGTAGCTTATGATGGCATTTATTGTTCATTGTGCTGCTACAGCTGCACTATTAGTTCCAAGCAAATAGGCATGTCTGGTAAATTTTCGTTCTTGCACTACAAGGGTTTAAAAACACCGTAAATCTCCTTAACTTTAACTTTTTAAGGCGAGAATACCAGAAACACTTTTCTTTTTCTAACCAGAGATGGCTTCAGTTTTTAATATTTAGGAAAATTGTCAAAATTTTCAACTTTCAAGGAGCCACTTCGTTTTTTCATTTTTTGTCTTCTTTTAGCCTCACTTCACACCTATTAAAAGGATACCCTTTATTTCGGAATCACCCTGTATAAATTAGGTAAATCTCTTTAAAGCTTGATATATGTCCCTCACAAATTAAAAATATGTCAAGAGAAAAGGTTTTAGGTAACTAGACCCAGAATATGAAAACATTTTCATGATTTTCTTTTTTGTTTTACTACTAGATAAAATCGAAAAGCAAACTTTTCATTGGAATACCTATTTGGTTTTAACATAAATGACAGCTCATTTTAAATGCTTAGTTACTTTTTTATGTTTCAAACTTAATTTAAGAAAAACCAGTAATTCAAAAGTAAACCACAGAAATCAAAATGCTGTTAGACTTTTTGACTTACTTTTTAAAGAGGAATCTATGTGCCAATTACGGTACTACACCCTGTATACGTTATTCTAACTTTTGCTAAATCGAATCTCTATGAGGCAAAAAATAAAAGAATGGCATAGATAATGATACTATTTATTTGATGAATTTCTTAAATAGGTTAAAATTTCATTTTGCAGGTTTAGTACTGTAGAATTCGACTTAAAGTTAGATTGATGAAAGTTCAGATTCACAGCTTACTATACAAAAATAAAGGTGTAGTGTATAGTGCAGCAGTAGCTCAAAATCTTTGGAGGGGGAGTGTAGCTTTGGAAAGGAATATTTGGTTTTCCTTTTATTTTTGATTTTATACCATGCACCCTATAAAAGCTATGTCCTTATAGTATGACAACATACTTTCATTAGTTTTGTTTTGTTTTGCATTAAAGGGCTCCACTGCATAGATTTAATCCTTTTGTTGCCATTGTCAAGTTAAATCATAAAGAATGTGGTGGTGTCTAGCAGAATTGTTTAAAAGTCATACAGAAAGTCAGATTAGTAATTTTGTAAAGATGTTTTTGGTGGAATTAAAATTTGATTAAAGTAACGAATTGTTAAATATTTAGCAAATATTATGCAACTCCCCAACCATGATATCGTGCAGATAACTTATACCAGGTGTCACCTGATAGCTCATGCGGCAATAAGTGCAAGTAGTTTAAATAGTACAATTTTAAAGTAAGACAGTGATAAAACATTTCACCACTCACCATCTGCATGCATTTCAAATGTGTGTGTGTATCATAATTCTCTGTCTTACTTAAGCATATGCCATTTAAACTCATTGCACTTGTTATTGTTTGTATGAATGGGAATCCAGATGACAGGCAGTATGTGCACGCTACATGATTTAGTATACAGTATGTTTCAAAACAACTTCAACAAATTTACAGAGTAGGTTTCTCATGTTGAAATAAACATGTTTTATTAACAGTGTTTTGGTCAATTACACTTCATTTAGACGTTATTGATATTTAAAGTTAAAAAATTATTACATCAATAGAACCATTTAAACATGCGTCTCTAGGCTTAGAACTTAATAAAGATATTAAAAAACACAGTAGGGGAGCTTATTTGAAACTACATTCTACATGATCTAAAATTATTTATAATTATACAGGGTGTTCCACAATAATTTGGCACCCTCTGTACATTGTGAATGCTGATTATTATGATTTATGGTTGTTAAGGTTGTGATTTAATTAACTTCTAGGTGTTTTTCATTTTTGTTGCAAGGTTCACAAATAGTCACTTTTTTGTCACTAATTTATGAATGTAGTCACTTTTCCTACTTTTTTGTGGATTACAATAACTTTCATACTAATTCTCAAAGAAGGCGAGAATCTATTTGAATTAAGGACTATCGTTAATTATGGGTACATCTTCAAGCCAATACAGAAAGGAGGCTTTGACTGTTTTAATCAGCTGTCAAATTGACAATTGTTGCTTACTATCTAAACAATAACATTTTGTCATCGAATGCCAACATTTACACATTAATAAGAAAATGAAGGGTTTGTGGAGAAATGAAATTCGATTGTGTCCAAATACTGTAGTGGCCGAGGTGTGTCAATGAGAAAATTAACGAAAGAGGAAAGTGTTAGTGTTCATGAAGTCCAAAGTGCAATTATTTAAACGATTGGGAAATCATTTCACTTTAAAGGATTTACCTGGACACGGAAGAAAACCTGGTGCTATGCAACTGGATTTGGATAAGATAAAAAGGACATAATCTATACTCGTTTTTATATAAGTTTTATAAGTCTGTTGGTCATTATACATAAGTGGTGTACACCAACATGAAAAAGAACACGTCATGACCAAGTTAATGTAAATTGTTATTGGGATTTGTGTAAGGATCTTTCTTTGTTTTCATGGCCTACATCTTACCTATTTATCTCTTGTAGTTGTCCAAGTGTTTCTACTTATTAAAAACAAATAAACGCAATTATGATTACCATCTTGAAAGTAAATATCAATTGCAATACATGATTGGATAAGGAATGTCTAATCTATAAAGATGACTTATGAAAATATACAGGGTGCTATTGAAAATAAAAATCAAATGGCCTTTTAGTAGTCCCATTGAAAACTGATTACTGTCTGTATACATTTCTGAATTTTCATTTTAAAATGGTAAATAAATGATGGGTTATTACTTGTCCCCGTGTTACCCAGAGGAATATAAATAATAAATTAATTTCTTTTTCTACAATATTTCTTTGTGTGAAATATACATAAAAAGTGTAACAGGAAAATGCCCAAACGTATGCACAAGTCCTGTATAAGCCAGATATTGGTAGATGTTCAAGACCATAGCTCATGGTTCCAAAATAGTAAATAACCCAGGCTTTGATGATCTTACCTGAGCCTAAAACTTAGCTTTTAGCTGAAAAGCCTATAAGAGATACCAAAAGGGCGCCAGGAGACAGTGCCACACAAAACGATGTAATTCGTCGACCTGTTCCCACACCGACGAACACGCTGTATATAGGATCCACCCAAAATACCACCCTGTAGATAAACACTTCAAAATCATGTCCGGAGACTGAATTGTATTCTCTTTTACTTGCCAAGGAACCTTTGTTGGTTCTGCAACTTAAAATAAAATAAACTTAATAAATCTCCAGCCTCTCTCTCGTTTCTCAAAACTATAAACAAAGCTTTATTCACAAAATCAAATATTATGCGGGTTGCTAGAAGCCAAGGTCCATCATCACGGCACCTAAATAAGCTTATAAAACAAAAACAAACTCCTAGAAATAAGAATACAAAAGTTAAACTACATGAATTTATTATTATGCTTTGAAATCGAGTAAAATAAACATTCACAAAAAGATTCAAAATGATATGGTTGATTAAAGAAATTATTACTTTACAAACATTAAATAAAAGAATGATAATTATTACATAAAAATTAGGTCTGAAGGACCTGTCAAATAAATGCGTTTAGAACTCATTAAATCGCAACATAATTATTGTATTAAACCCCTCTAAGCAAACAAAATTGAACATGATTTAAAACTATTAATAAATTTAGAACATATGAACTTGTATTACTTCAAACAAAAATAAAACATTCAAAAGATACTATAGAATTTAAACTACCTATTGTTTCCCTAGATTTTTCCGGAAAGAATACACTATAAAGATACTTTTCTAACATTAAAATAAACCAAACATTAACGTTAAATACTCAAAGCATTTGAACAAAACAACATAAAAATACAAACAAATATATGTAACATAAACAATTATTCCTTACTCTAAATCTGGAGGTCCTTTGAGTTTCCAGCAACTTTTCCAAATACAAACGAATTGAATTTATACTAAATTTAATTACGAGAAGGCATGGTTTCAACCACAATAAATTTTTAAACACTTAACTTCCACAAACACAAAACTTTAATTTTCTTAATAACGAAGAGAATATCAGATCTCTCGATGGACACTGAAGATATTAATTCCATCAGCCAGAGAGCATGACGAAGATAGCGCGGAGTCAAAGAACACCAGGTACATAACGGGGAGATTTTCATAATGACTAAACCAAAACTCAAGAAGAAAGTGGGACTAAATAATTTCCAAATAACTGGCTCGACACGGTTACTTCTTTACACGATCCTTCTAATGAAGACAGGGACGATGAGCTCGTCGTTCATCTCGACATACTAGTAAAAATACACTTTTCAGCATATGAATTTTTAAGTTCATCCGCACAATGATGCGTCAATATTTTAATCCTCAAAGAGGCCTACCTCGAGGATTAACTCAAAATGCAAATTAATGCCCATAAACCATAAACCAAATAGAAAACCAAAGCAAATTCACAGCCACTAAAATTTCGCCACACTTAAAGATCGAAACAAAACGCGAGAAGCACCGGGTCCGCTTGGACCGGGGAGGTCGCGGTGAACACCCGCGTTCCACGGTGTCCAAATTTCGACTCCCCCGAGAAAATCACAAAGTACCAACAAGGGGAACGGTTTGGCAAAATAGAAAAGTCAGTTGTACAGGACATCCCCAAACAAAATACAGACGATAAATTGGATAATGGAAAACTACTGAATATCATTTCTTTACTGTAGAACTGTCTTTTGCCAGACATGAATTAGCAAATTACGAACATGTTCTTTCTTGTTAATACAGTTGAAAAATATAACAAAGATTTAAAAACAGAACAAAGCACGTTCGGGTCATAAAATAATGTATCGGATTTCACTAATGAAAGAAGTATAAACCATTTATCGAACACATTTTAATTCTGAACAACAGAACTCCAAAGAAAAATATCTGTTAGCAATATAAACAACTTGCTAAACATTAAAAAGTAAACGAAGCGATAAATTTATATTAAATGAATGTATTTAAAGCCAAACTCAACATAAAATTCAGATAAGTATGCAAAACTTTAAAATGACATTACAAAAGATTATTGCAAAGTGTGGAAAGGTTACATGAAAAGTCATAAAACAAACAATAAAAATTCTCTCAAGTGTGTGGCAAATAAACATACATAAATACAGTTGCTATAAAGTAGCAAAAGATTAGGTTAAACCTTACAAAAATACAAATATAAAAAATCTCTGATAAGACACACATTTTCCCGATAAGGGTTAAAGTGATATTTTATGATTTCCTTTCTATTGCTCAAATGCTAAAATATTATAAAGATGCATAGATGAAGTTGAAAATTCTGGTTTTTTAAATATCTTAGAATTTCTAAACTTTGATGTACGCATAAAGTTTATAAAGTTTGTTCAATTCTTAACGTGTCTGAACTACTGCGAGTAACAGCATATGCATACTCAAAATAGTTTTTTAAGTGGAAAGAGTATGTAACGAGCAATTGGTATTATTATTATTATTAAGTTAAATTTAAGCAATTCAACAAACACAGGATGTTTTATTTTATATCTCTGTGTCTTCTTTTCATTATCAAATTTATTTCAGATATTTTAGCAGTCATATTACTTTTTAGAGAAAATATTTTGATATTTATAAAACAATCTTATTGTATGTTGTAGTTCATTATGCATAAAAATAAATCAAATTCATTTTCAATTAAATATTATGCCTTTGTAATTAAGATGATTTCATAAGAAGAGATTAAAATTTTTAATTTGGATAGGTATTTATATTAATGGAGCACTTGTTCATTCTACCTGAGAATAATCTGGATATTTACTTTAAATTAATCTGAAACAAATGTAAAAATATAAAAAAATTTCCAAAAAAAAATCAGTGATATTCGTATTTGTTTTTATAACCAATAAAACGTTAATTCAAGAAATATATAAGAACTAGTTATTTCATAAATTTTGATAGTGCTGTAATTTATGGCTTAAAGATCTGGGGCAGAATAACAAATATTTATAACGGTTATGTATTTTATAATTTACTTGCAAAGGAAGTGGATGATTGCAAAATCATTTAATTAATTATAAGTGATCAGTAATTATGCATAGAATTTTAGATGGAATTTGTATATGTTCACATGTATAAAACAATTATTGCAAAAACAAGTTTTAAAATTGCAACAAAACTCTGTTTACAAACTATTGTTCTGAGGTAATATAAAAATGATTACTTTGAAAGTAATTAAATACCTATGTAAGTAGTCACCCTATTTTTAAAATTTTACTGTTTTCATTACCATTATAATAAAGCAAGAGTTTCGCTTAAAAAAGTGCTTTTATTTCTGTTGCTTACTTTATAGATTTACGAAATACAGTGTGTCCAAGATAAGGATGCACAGCATGGGAATCTTGGAAACGGTAAGAGGTACAGGATCGGTTAAATGGAATGAAAGTTGTCTATTTGTTGGCGTTTGCAACATCTAGATATCTTGGATAGTTTCAGAGAAATTTAAAAAAAAAGTTGATTTCTCTATTTTCGTTATATTTTTTTTTCCTTTATTTGAAGAGCTATCAGAAAACTAAAACCACTTTTCCATTGCCACTTTTTGTTCTCTATTAAAATACGCTAACAAAATTCCTGTACAACGTTTCGGTTTTGAGTAACCATTATCAACCTCATTTTTTTAAATAGGCGGAAAAACAATTGAAAGTTGTTTTGGATAGCTCTTGTTGTCACGATTCTAATGATGTAAACATGATAGGATTATTTTGGTTCTGATTTTTTTGTTCTAAACACTGCTATGACCAACTATAATAATTGCTATTCATCTTCAAAATTTTGGTTGAGCACATGATTTTTGACATAACTCCAGAGGAAAGAAATCTAACGGTGTTAGATCAGGTGATCGTGCAGGCCAGGGTACTGCAGAATGTATTAATTTATAGCATAAGAAATCAAAATAACGCTTTCATGTTTACATCATTAGAATCGTGACAACAAGAGCTATCCAAAACAATTTTCAATTGTTTTTCCGTCTATTTAAAAAAATGAGGTTGATGATGGTTACTCGAAACCAAAACGTTGTACAGGAATTTTGTTAGCGTATTTTAATAGAGAACAAGTGGCAACGGAAAAGTGGTTTTAGTTTTCCAATATCTCTTCAAATAAAGGGAAGAAAAAATAATAAGGAAAATCGAGAAATCTACTTTTTTTTAAATATGTCTGAAACTATCCAAGATATCTGAATTTTGCAAACGCCAACAAAAAGGTCCTATAAATAGCCAATTTTCATCCCATTTAACCGATCGTGTAGCTCTTACCGTTTCCAAGATCCCCATGCTGTGCATCCTTATCTTGGACACACTGTATTTTATACATCATACAGCAAATTTCTCATCTTCTAGAGAAGTGTGAGTGTGAATTTGAATATTACTTAGGAACAAACAAAATACTATGGTGATACTGTTTCAAGTCAATTGCAAGTTCATTTTTGTACTGCAATTAAAAATGCAAAATCAAATTTCTCACGAAACTAAATCTTCGAAAAGTGATTGATAAGAATTATGCAACTTTTGTACTTATATTTTTTATTGTTCGTGTTGTTTTTTATAATGTTTATAACCTTTATATTAATACAGTGTGCTCATTAACAGAAACAATGATATTAATTCCCTAAAAGCATGAGTTATAACTTGATTACATAGATTAGTTGTTTATAAATTGTAGGGATGGACAGAGAGATAAAATGAGCATAGTGTATATGTATTAACTTTATATGTTCAGTTTTTTTTCCTTTGCAAATGTTGGATCATTCCATACGAAGTAGTTCAGTACAGGCTACTTGACCATTTTCAAAAAATTTAATTGTTGGTTCAAAATGAGTATTATCTTATTATTATCAATTATTTCTATTTACACATGATAACCTTCTGGTATCATGATGCACAGTATTTTTTTACAATTTCAAAGTTAGATATCAAAATAAGAAATAATATGTCAATTTATTTATGAAGAGGGACATTAGAATACATAAATAAGTCAATCATAGAGGTTGTCGTGTTTGTTCCTGCATACCTAACCTCAAAATCTTAACCCCTTTGCGCTAGATCCATGCAGATATGTGTAGTAACAGAGCCAAGTGAACATTGCGCTATAGGATTGTAAAAGAATGTAATATTTGATGGTTTGAATATTCATCTTCAGTACTGATACCATTTCTGAATCTTCACAATCATAATACTATCCAAATACAGTGTAAACTGTATAAGCCATTTAATAAAAGCGTAAATTTTCATCTTCCAAATTTGTTAAGCTATATCCAGACTCGGTAGAAAATGCATTGAAAATAATGTGTAAGACTGTATCATTATACATATGACAATAAGATGATAGACCCATATGCATCATCGACTACAGTGGACAATCGTCAACAATGCACAAGGGTGTTTCGACATTCATTTTATTAATCTTTGTGAGAGAAACAGAAACGCTTTGATTTTCTCCTTGATTTGTTTTTAACCATTGTGGTGACATCTCTCTTAACTATTGATGAAATTTTCCTTTTTGGATTTTCTGCACTTCTCGTTTTGAACATCTCTTAACCACTAACCAAAACATACGCCATAAAAATAAAAGGTCATCAAAATTGGATACATGAAGATCAAAGGTACATCAATACTTCAAGATATTTCTATGCTGTTACTACTTGTCAAAACAGTGAAATTTATTAATCCAACTGTTATACCTGCTAGTCTAATAAGTTCTATAAAATTTGGTATGGATATAATCAAATGATTCATCCTTGTGTTCAGGAGCAAGCAGCAATTAGCAGTGCTGTTGGTGAAAGATTCCTGGATGATTGGGAGCGAACTTCAATTTCCATAAAGGCAAAGGCTTTTAAAAGTGCTGTTTTTCATGACAGATGACATGATTGTTGCTCCTGGACACAAGCTATAACAGAGTAATTTAAATAATCAGATGATTCATCTGAAATAATCATTGTATACAGCCTCCATTAAATTGATAGCAGTTATTTTCTGTTATTTTATATTTCCTGGTTTATATTTTAATACTTAATAAGAAAATTGATCCCAGTCAAATTGTGATGCTTCAAACTTGAAAAGAAAGAAAAAACACACTTCAAAGTATCAAGAAACTAAAAACTTGCCAATGAATGAAAAATGGAATCAAGTGATTTTATTCATTTTTAAATTTTCATAATAGAAAATCAAAATCTAGTAGGTGTAGGTAGTTTTATCTACACAAATGTTGCTCCCATCGAGTGATTAGTAGCGCATTTATTTGAATTAGTAAGTTTCTGTAATTATATAAATTCCATCATGTTCAACTTTCTATGAGCATTCTGGCTTAAAATTACCCTTAGTTTCTATTATTCAGTCTTATTGGTAGTTCAGAAATCTTAAAAATTTCTCTAACTGGTAGTGTGCTTTATCTTTTTAGTTCAGTTTCTCTTTTGTAGATTTGGCTTTTATATCATGATCATACAATAATTTTAATTTTGTTATTTTTATAGGGAACTTCTGTACTTGAACATATTGTGCTTGGTATGCCCAGTCTTCTATATGTTAAAATCTCCTATTTTATTGGTTGGATTATCAATACTGTTGAATATAGGATTGAGTTGTCCAGAAGACGTGAGAATGATATAACAAAATGAGTTGAAGACATAATGAAATTAAGAAAAGAGGAAATTACTTCAGTGCAGGAAATATGGAAATGAATGATTTAGGAAATTCTAGGATAGAAAAAGGATACAAAAGTATTGAATACAAGAAAAGGAAGAAGTAAAAGAAAAGAATAGAAGATAAGGAAACTTGCATTCTAGTTTATTTACCAAATTGGTTCTTTCATTAAGGGTCCGTAGTTCTGTGGCAAATATAATTATTGTTCTTTTTATATTTCTTAGGTATGGAAGTAAAATATATAGCCAATTTAACTTATCGATTTCATTTTAGAAAATTTGTGTGTGATGACTGTAACTTATGTTTCCATTTCTCAACAATATTGTATAGGATACATAACCTATCAAATGAGAAAGTTAGCAAAAAATTTGACAGTTAGTAAATATCTGAACTTGATATATATATATAAACTTCAAGACTTGTTAAAAGTTGGTATATTAATAGTATGGATTTTAAGCTAATGGTGTTTGTTATGTAGGGTTGCCAGGTTGGGATCCTGTTGAATCCATGAGAACATATGCAGAAAATTTTCATTGTCTACACGGTGGCGCTGAATAACTGTTACTAAATCAACGACTAATTACAGATTAAGTAATAAAGTAATTGCAAATACTACATATGGATTTTATTCAAATAATTATAAGTGTTATAAATTTATTCAATATGACCACCCTTATTTTTGTAAACATCAGCCAAACGTCTTTTCCAGGACATAATCGCCGCACGGATGCCCCGAATTGATATCTGTGCCCATGCCTTGCGGATATTATTTTTAAATTCTGTTAAATTTCTGCTATTCTTTCCCTTTAATATGTCTTGCACCTTACTCCACACAAAATAATCCATGGGATTTAAATTGGGAGAGGCAGGCGGCCACAATGTTGATGGTATGAAATCAGGGCAATTTCTCTCGCACCATTCTCTAACAATCTTAGCTGCATGTGCAGGAGCAGAATCTTGTTGAAACACCCAATTTTTATCAGGATACAATGTATTACTTCCAGGAATCAAATGTTTTTGTAATATCTGGTCCATATAATATCTGGCGTTAGTTTTGAGCTCCTTTTCAACAAATACTAGCGGCAAAACTCCATTAAAACTGACTTTTTTTGATTTTGGAATCAGCATACATTCTTTTTATTGTGTGGAATATTCTCAATTTTTGTAGCATATAAACTGTCATTTTGAGGATTGAAAACATCTTCTAGAACGAATAACTTTTCATCAGAAAAGATAATTCTTGACGTCTTCCAAACCGTACTGACGTTAAAGCTCTCTTGTTCTTTCATACTGTTTCTTCCTTTGAGCGTCAGTAATTTCATGAATTTTTATCTTTTTGTAAGCAGTCATTCGAAGATCGTCTTTTAGTATTCTTTGCATCACTTGACGGGATACTCTGTATGTTTTAGCCAATTTCCTACACGATCTGGCACAATTTCTTTGTAAGGATTCTCTAACTTTCTTAATTAATTTTGGAGTCTTTACTGTACGGGGTCGTCCGGTCTTTTTCTTAATTTTAACATTGCCAGTCTCAACATAACGAATGTATGTCCTATACACCAACATTTTATTAATGTTCAACTTCCTCACTTCCCGACAAATGGTTGCTTGATCGTAACCATTCTCTATAAACGCTTTAATTATGTTGCGTTTCGCATCCATAATGATTTTAAACTGCACCAAATGAAATACAGAAATGAACTGACGCAATTCAGTTATATTAATAACGTCTGCCGGTGTTGTGCAAATCATCAGTTCATGTCTTAACATGTTTGATCCTGTCAGCTACTAATGTATAAGTAACAGTTATTTAGCGCCACGGTGTACATATTTATTTTTCACTTTTTTTAAGTTAACAGCAACACAGAAATTGTTAAATTTATCTTTATTCAACTTTTTTATATTATATACAATAGTATAAATTTAAATAAAATTATTTTTTTTTGCAATAAAGCATCAAAACAAAACAAAAACTCACTGCTTCTGTTCAAAATTGTACTGTCTGGATCAAAAATTTAATACCTGACAACCCTATTGGTGCAGTAGCTATAGTATGTAAATTTCAATCAGAATAGGCTAAAGCAAAAAGGTTTTTTTTCAAAATTATTTGATGAAATTACATAACAATCAAACACATTATTTAAACTCAAATTTATGTGATAATATTGATAACTAACTCAAGAAAATTAATGCAACAAGTAAAATTGAGAGATTTCTGCCAGATAAATGATTGGGTCATAATATAATAATAACAATAATTGTGTCTCCGATGTAATATAATTTATACTCATCAACACATACTCATACATAATACATCATGTTATTCATTTCGTAATGATAAATCCCAAAAATTAAATTATTTTCTTGCGGGAAAAGCAAACTATATGGATCATTTTGTGCTAACTCATACCAGGCTATGAAGATCATCTGAAATTTTCATAAAACTATTTTGCAATAATAAATGTATGAAAGTTTCGTAAAAATTTAAGATGATTAAGTATGGACTGTGATGATTGAACATCAAATGACTCGTATAAGCATTAATTGATTTTATTGTTAATTATAAATTTTAAATTTTTAGAGCATCAGCAACTCCATACCTAGCATCTCGTCCAGCATCATCTGAACCTCCTACTTTTGAAAATTCAGCCATGGGTGAGCTGGGTTTCAATCTTGCAGCAGATAATTCCAAATCAATTCAAAATAATCTACCTCGCGCTATTAGGGGACGTGCTTCTCCAATTGCTACTGCAACTGGTGGCCTTCCAAGGCCCATAACTAAACAAAACTTAAATAGTGCGAATGATACTGAAGCTAACCCAGATCTACCTCATACATTAACATCAGGGGCCTTACATGAAGAATGGGCTAATGCTCCCGAATTTGTTCCAAAAGGTAGTAAACCAAAAAGCTACGCTGAGGTTGTTAATCCTAAAACTGGTTCGTCTGAAAGTATTTCAAAGAAGTTATGCCCATATACAGAAAAACATGGTGAATGTAGAGTTCCTCCCGGATGTTGTCCTTATTTGCATGGTGATATATGTGATCTTTGTGGAAATGCTGTTTTGCATCCCGCTGATACTGAACAACGTAAAAATCATCATCAAGTAAGACAGCTGTTGGTTATTAGTGATTATTTAATTTAACCTTAACTCTTAACTAGTAAAATTTTCCAAATTCTATGTGCTAAACAATGAGCAAGAAAATGGCCGATCTCAATAAATCATATGATATATTAGGAAATAATAAATTCAAGAGTAATTAATGAAATGTGTTATTATCTTTTTAATCTTGTATAGGAAAGATATTCAATAATAATATTTTATATCATTATTTCTAGAAATGTCTTGCACGTCATGAACGAGAAATGGAAATATCATTTGCTGTAGCCCGTTCGAAAGAAAAGACTTGTGGAATATGTTTCGAGGTCGTCGTAGAAAAACAACTTCATGAACGTCGTTTTGGTATATTAACTCAATGCAACCATTGCTTTTGCCTTGGATGTATTCGTAAATGGAGGCAAGCTCGCCAGTTTGAACATAAAGTTGTTAGGTAAGCACTTGTATATTAACATTATGTGTTTGTATAAATTCATTTTTGATCAATTTTGATAAACTTAAATGTGTTGAATTTTGTATATCTACCATAGCATGTGAGCACATTAACATATACTTGATTTCTTTACAACAATTAGATTGTTCAGAATAATGAACAAAACTAAATGAACAAACAAAATAAAAATAATAATAATAATGGAAATCATTTACAAAATATAATAAAGAAGAAATGGCCAGGGGTTCTAAACTAATTTAGTATCAAAAAAGTCTTTATGTTCTGGCATAGTATTTGCTGTTCTTATTAAGGTGGATATATAAACTAGGTGCCGCTGCCATCGCTGTTGACGTTGAAAGTTAACAGCTGGGACTTTATAGTGACCAATTTATAAACATTTGTGCAATTTCCATGTTGGTGGCAACTGCAGCAGTTGTTGCAATGGTCGTCCAATAACATAGCTTGTTATAAAACAGGAAACTACTTGGTCCAGTGTAACAGTAGTTCAAAAAGGTTATTTCTAATTAAAAGGTTACTCCCCAAATAACTGAATGCTTATTAGGGAGTTTATCAATAAGATATGAGACACAAAAAAATGATAATACAGTTTTATTCAATCAATATGTTTATCATTAACACACAAACAATACAAAAAACACAAAACAAAAAAACAAAAAAAAATCAAAAAAACCCCAAAGAACAAAAAAAAAAAATCAAAAATACCCAAAAAAATAAAAAAAAACCCAAAAAACCCAAAAAAACAAAAAGAAAAAACACAAAAAAACACAAAAAACAAAAAAACACAAAAAAACACAAAAAAGAAAAAACAATAAAACACAAAAAAGAAAAAACAATAAAACACAAAAAAGAAAAAACACAAAAAAGAAAAAAC